>BGPR01037464.1:0-15118 GCA_013235015.1 Araneus ventricosus
AGTTGCCACTTTCAATATGCCGTGAAATTTCTTGATATTTTCTTATACGCGTTAAGAGAAATCGCTGAGGTCTTCTGCACTGAATCAGTGCTGTGACAGGGAAGCCCATGACAATTTAGGACGTAATTTATCAGCCAATAACAAGGGCCTTAAGCTACGATATGTACCATTTTTCATTATTTGTTTTGGCAGATACTTTAGCAGCAGATTCTTCTTAGACTAACAGAGATTTTTACCAGCTTTAACCGGTTTGGATTTATTCGCTTATGCTCCATAGATCCATAAAATATTGCACTGCACTCATTTAATAGTGATATATTTTGCTAACTATTATGCTTGAAACATTGTATGTGAAATCAGACAACTCAGTTGTTTCCGCAAATTATTTGAAAATTGAATACTTATTGTATGAAATTACATGATTACCTAAAGTATCTTTAAAAGTTTTAAAATTAGTGTTACGTAAAGTAATTAGCATAATATTATTGTAAGTTATGCATTTTCACCTTATTAGGTCTCTTTCTAGATTAAAATATGTTTATATATATAACACATACATAAAAGTACCATGCAATAGGTTTTCTTTCCCTTTATTGATCAGATCGACATTTTTATATGCATTTTATTTTGTTACGCAAAAATTAGAAATTTCAGAAAATAAAATAAATTTCACAAAATGTTTCTTTCAAAGTGTAGAAAAGGTTTTATTGTTTATAAAAATTATTTTCAGTCAAAGATATTTATTTTTTATTTTCACAATTTTTTAATTTGAAATTTCATAATTCATCTATATATATAATTGTCTAGACGTTAAAGTAACGCGGGAGGAGTTAAAAATAAACACGCCTCCTTGCTCTGTGTAATTAACTAACGCACAAATCCGATTTCTGTTATGGCGTCAAAGAACTCAGACAAGTTTTTTTTTTATTAAAGCTAAGCAAAATGATCTTAAATTTTACTTATTCATGCTTGGTTGAAATAAATTTCAATAAAATAACTTCATCTGTTTCATTTCTTTTTTATTTTTACTATACCCTCGGTAAAGTTATTTATGAGAACGAAAGTTCGTGGCAATTGATTCATAGCGTTTTTTGTATATAAATTGGGCCAAGTAAGCAGTTTTATTTCTTTTTTATTATTTTCTTTCAGTATTTTTCTTATTTTGTATTTGGTAATGTATTTTTTCTTTTAGCGGATTTTGCCTAATTTTTATTCGGACGAAACGAAAATAATTGTTAAAAGTAAGATTATTATTAAATAAAGATTAGTGTCAATTGATTCATCAGTTTTGTTTCTCAAGCCTTTTTTATTTCCTAAGCACTCTGCCAATGTACATGAGACTTATTATTATAAATTTCGTTAGTAAATCTGTGACAATAGGATATGAGATATGTCTGAAGGGCTAAACAAATCTTCTAAGAATTTCGCAATTTGTGAACATCTTTTAAAAGATGTTTTGTTCTTATGTCTGTAGTGGTGGGATGGAGTGGCCTTGTGAAAAAATCTCGATGTCAGGACAAGAATGCCGTGAGTTCGAGACACAATTCCAAGAATAATCCGCCGTGCTTACGATCCTGGTGTTATCTAAATCTATCGAGCTCCACCCGGAGAGGTACGAAATTTGGAGAAGATATGTCAACTCAGTTGACCTTGGTGCAAGATTACAAAATCCATTCCTGAACAGCCCTCGTGTAGCTTGGGAACAACACGTTAATTTAACGAAGCTGGACTCTACTTGTAATTGCAGCTTCAGATAAAATTTCTTACTCTTTATTTTAAGTAGAAAGTAAATACATTTTGTAACCCTAATAAATTTTTTAATATACTTGATTTGTTAGTGTAACCGAATAATATTTATCTTTTTTTATTAAATTTACTAAATACTATATTTAGACACCACTCAGAACGTGAAAAATAAACACAGAAAATAATATGAAAATAGCGTCTGCTCGAAATTATATATATATTTATAGAGAGAGATATATATATATATATATATATATATATATATATATATATATATATATATATATATATTGAATTTGCTTGTCTTCTTCCAATTCTTAATCGTTTTATCCAATTTCATTGAAACTTCGAACATCTGAAAGCATTAAAAACATAAATAATGGGCCTCTACTTTTTATGTAAAGGTAAATAATATTGGCAGAAAATTATGGAGTTAAAAATTAAAAACATAAATAATGGGCCTCTATCTTTTTATGTAAACATAAATAATATTGACAGAAAAATATAATAATGTTAAAGAAACGTTGAATGAAATAATGTTAAAGAAACGTTGTGTCTTGGTACGGAAGAAAAAGATTTTCTTTCACAATTAACTTAATTCAAACGTAATATTTACGTTTTAATACAGCATGTATGTACAAAATGTGTTTAGAATTTATGATTTATTTTTGTATAAGAGTACTCTTTATATAAAACTTCTTAGCACTTCTTTTCTCTTTTTGATAATGTAAAATTTCGTAACTTTCCAAATGGGTTGCATTTTAAATGTTTAATCAAGAAATGTAAACATTGTGGGCTGAATTATTTTTATAAAATTCTTTGACAAATATTTATTTCAATAGCTTATTTTCCTTCAGACGTTCAGATGAAAAAGGAGTTTTTAAAAAATCAAACCATCTTCCTCTAAAGGAAGCCTACGCCTTGTTTACTTAATGTCACATAATGTTGAAAAAGTATGAAATAATTACCGCTTTCTTTTATTGCATTAAACTCTGAACTTTCTTTGAAAAATGAAGCATTCATATATGAAACATGTTTCTCGTGTTTATTTTTGAATATATTGGATTTATGCATTATTTTTCTATTTTCTCTTTATATCAAACATCTTAGCTCTAGTTTTTCCTTCTTGATTAATTTGTAACTTAAATACAAGAAACAGCATTCACACATCTGAAAGCGTTTCAAAAATATTCTTTTGAATTACTCTGATAAAACTATTCTTCTTACTTCTTACTTTATTTAAAAATTTGTTACAAAAACTACATTTATATCACAATTTATTTGACTTAATTCCTCATGAAATAAGGGAATATTAAAATATGATTAAAATAAAACAGAGGTTATAAATTTTCTGTTTATTTGTTCCTTTACTTGCTATAAACATAAAATGATTGATTGTTTCATTAAACTTTGCATTTAAATCGGATAAATCATTTTATTTAGAAATTATTAGATTTATTGGTCTTATGAATTTAATTTTGCACTCGTTAACTCTAAAAGGTATTCAAAAAATATAAAATGGCTTTGATAAAACTAAATTAAAATTGCTTTCTCTTTCATTTTGGTTAAATTTTTTTGTCATAGGAAACTTTTCATTTGTATAAAATCGTTTCATACTTCCAACTCTTCTTCCTTGAAATATATCCATTCTTTTTTTGCCCATATCCATTTTTATACTGATATTCTATGCAATTTCGAGATAATAAATGTATTTAAATTCTTAAGGGTATAAATAAAATAAATAAAAATAATTATTAAATCCTGTAGATAGTCAGGTAGCCACCAAATTATTCATGATAATTTTAGAAGAATTTAGCAAATATATGAAATTTATCTAACCGTTTTTGAAGTGGACACATGCTAAATGGTGAATCTGTTCACAGCAGATTCCAAAATCTATAAAATTTACTTGCTTATTGAAATTAAATGATACATTTATTTAATTATATTAAATAAATTAATGAAATTTAAGTTAAAAATGATAGAAAAAGAAAAAAGGCATGCTATGGTTTTGATACAAACAGTAATCTTATACAAAACTAAAGCATAAATTTAGAACAAAAACATTTCATAATAAATTGCATGCTTATTTTTTGAAAAAACGCACAATGTTTAATAAAATAAAGAAGACCTGTAATTATCCCATTCTATTCTACATTTAATGACATTGAGTAAACAAGACATTGCCGATTTAATAAAATCGAACTGCAATATAAAAATGACATGAAAGTATATAGTTCATTATGAAATGCCAGGTGGCAATTAAATTAAATTTTATTGTTTTTTTAAGATTGGCGTTTGTAATTTCGGCAAATCCTTCTCTTTTGCTTAGGGTAGAAAAACTTTCTTCGTACAGATAAAACAACCTCCTATTACAAGTACTTATTTTGTAGCACATACTTATACTCTCATATCCTAGTATTCCGACATACGAAATAGCTAGACTCCCGTCTACAGAAGACAAGATGATGACTCATGAGCTACCGAAATGGAAGACATACTTTTTCCTTGAAGCGAGAAAGGATAAAAACCGTCTTCTTTGTCATGCCCATTGTTTCACTCTGTATTGATATTTTTCCTAGAAAAATCCAAAGTTTAAATCTAATATTAGTTTTAAGTTGATATAAACAAACAGAACAAAAGCAATAAAATTGTAGCTTTAGACTGAAATAACTCAATTAAACATTAACAAGATCATTTATCTAGAAGCAACATAGCTTAGAAAATGAATAATAAAAGAAAACATTTATTTCATAAAAACACAATATGCATGACAAGAAATAGCGATGAAAAGTGGAAATATAATAAAGGATAATGCATCTTAAAATTCGTTAGATATGTGAACTGAGAAATCTTGAATTAAAAAAAAACTCTTAATTTTCAAAGATATGAAAGGGCCACTATTAAAAATAGTTATTAAAATACATAATGTAAGAATAACAAATTTGGTATTGTGACAGAATTGTAATAATATTACATTTGCTGAAGAAAAAAAGTACTGGATGAATAAAATAGAAATATTTTCAAAGTAACAACGATGCAATTATTTTCGTATGTAATCTTCTATACCAGATTATTTACAATAACTGATATATTATTAAAAAATGTATAATATCAATTACTATGTAATGGATGTATGTTTTAATAAGCGTTAGGACATAAGTATAATAAATTTTATGCCACATACTGCATTATTTATATACTATAATTCAACGTCAATTAAATGTTTATGTGCATGTACTTTCTAATATGATTAATTCCCATGAGAAGATCATCATTTTAATCAGTCTGAAAAGCCTACTTCTCCCGTTTGAATATGAAACCATGTTCTTTACTATTCTTTAGTAACGACAAAATTGCTCTTTGAAAAACATCGTGCTGAAAAGATTCTTTTTCACCAGCCTAAAAGCTCGCATATTAAACAAAAGATGATTTATAGATCCAAAGCCTTTATGTGAAAGGGCATCTTCGGAAAGTTTTCAACTCGGCGGTATTTTAATTGAAGACATGCAAGACCATTATTTTTTCATTTTTTTCTGCATCGCTATCGTGTTAGCATAGATTAAAAATTTAGCTCACAATAACTGTACAAGACCGCTTTTACTACAGAATACGAAACAACGTCTTCATCTTCTTTAAAGAATTTTAATTTTTTTTTTCCAACATTACTGCTTTACGCCACATTTCACGCCATTTCAATATCTATTCTACCGCTGCATTAATAACCGGAAATTTATCCTTTCTCACCCTCTTTCGCATCCAAACTGCCGGATGCGATATTAATTTTATTAAACTGTGTCTGCTAGTTGAGAATTTCTCATACATTCCGTAATGAAAAAAGGGAACATAAAGAAAATTACTTTCAATTAAAGTTTTAAAAAATGTCATAAAACGAGACATTTTGATAAAGAAAGGGAGAGTAAATTAATGGAAACCTGAGCTTGAATATAAATAGAAGAGGGCAAAAACGAAATTTAAAACTTTTTGAATTTCAAGGCTCTTTTTGTGCGATCCAGATTTATCCAATTCATCTTAAGAGTTAAAACAAATAAAAATGGAAAAAAAAGATATACATTTTTCGCACCTTTGTACAGATGTGTTGAGAAAAAATTACATATTTTATGATTTAATGTTACCGAGACATATATAAATAAATCTGTTGCGCTGGTTTCATATTTTATTGTTTAACGTTCATCCTGATTCATTATTGGTAATTTTCTTTATTGTTAAAATACTACAATCTCAAGAAAATACATTCAGGACGAAACATTAAATTGTATTTGTTTCAATATTTCTCAATTAAATTGTTTACGCAATTTTCTTCCTTCTTCTTTTCTTCTTGGGGAATTGGCACCCCAAAATTTTTTTCTACAATTTTGATCAAACTTATTTAATTTTGTAGTAGATAGATGTAAACTGTGCAGAAATTTAAATTTCTGAAATATTTTTCGTTTTCAAAAGACACAAATTTATTTTTTTTCAATTAAGCCATTTTTAAAACGCTTCTCCTCATACAATTTTTAATATTTTTTCCAAATTTTTTTGAAAGGGACATCTCAATATACTAAAAAGTAATATGGATCGGATTTTTGATAACTACATTAGTTTTTGACAATTTTTTTTCAAAAGTTTGTAAAAATGTTTGGAAAATATCAGAATTTTTTATTTTGTATATTTAAAAAAAACTGATCAAAATTTTACAAATCCATCTCTAATTCTCATAAGCATGCATTTTCGAGTGAGCAGAAACAATCAATTAATTAGAATGAAAAGCGATTGACTTTTAGCATTTTGTAGCAAACAAAATTTTGGAAAGAAGCAAACTGAGGAAAACAGCTTTAAAGATTTCAACACGATAAAGTTATAATGAAAACAACTTCTATCAAGCTAGTATTTTCAGAGCAAAACCTGGCATTTGCAAGTCCTAAGGTATCAATTTTATTAATATATATTATTATTATAATTATTAATAAGAATTATCACTTAAAGGAATATTTAGAAAAATTTCAAAAGAAAATTTGAAAAATTTCACTTTTAAAAAGTTTTTTTAGTCAAAATACTCAATAAATGATCTGCAGTACTTTTTATCAAATATCCATTATAACAAAGGAAAAATTAAAACCATTTTATTGAAATTTTATTGACAGTGAGAAATTCAAACAAGAAGAGAAGCGAAAGCAGTAATGATGATGATGATTCAAATGTGTTTAATAAATTAAAAGAAGCGAAAGCAGTAAAACAGTAAACAAAAAAAACCGTTATTGTTTAAAAAACTATCTTGCTTTGCTTTCATGGAAAAAATTAGGCGGCTGTGCATTTTGCACGTGAAATATGCATGATTTAAATACTGGAAATGGGCGTGGCACGTGATATCGTGTTAGACAAAATAACTTCATAGCTCACTAAATATTTGTCTGATTGTATTGAAACTTTCAGATTATTAAGTTCAAGGATAATTTTCCACTCAAAATTGGAAAATAGGTATTTTCATGTATTTTCCGAAATTCTTAGGGTGCCAAGTCCCCTTAGAAACTTAAAAATAGAGTAATTCAAAAATGAGGAGACAAATTTTAAACAAGTGGTAATACACACTTAACAGACAATTTGATTTCAGAGGTATTGGTCTTAATTGAAACTCAAGGATGTCATCGAGATTGGGAACCTCAGCTCCCCTAACTGTTAATTGACATTCATATCACAGAATACTGAGAAACGAGCGCCATGTATACAAAATATATGTTAAATGGATATGAAAAACGACCCATATGCATATGCGCTTCATATTCGGAAAATATACGGTGAGCAAAAGATGTCGATACTAGCCTTAACTTACCTTTACATGAAATACCTTACTTTTCTGCAGAAGGTTCTGCTAGACATGGAGGATGCTCTAACAGACTACCAGCGATGTATAAGGTTACATTACGGTGGTGCATCGGCCCACTTTGTATCAAACTTGCTACATTATCTGGGCATGAGAGACTTGTATCTTGACCATCATGATCGCCTTTGCTGTTATGTGTCGATCTGATGTGAAAACAGGTAAATTGTCTGTAATATGACAGTGGCTGCTACAGCTGGAAATTGACTAACTAAACTGATTCTCGCTTAATTCTTATAAGGGTCTCATTGCAAGACTTTTAGCCTTAGACAGAAAGCATAAATTACCTGTCCCACTTTTGAGCATTTAGTACAATAATGTCTCGTTTAATTCTTACGTAACTCATGTTTCATTTTTAGACTTTTGTCTTGTCTCCTGGCTTGTTTATCACATGCCCTTTAGCACTATTGCATTTCTTTTCAAACTATGTATTCTGCAATATCGATAGATCATTACAAGATAATATAATATATGAAGTCAAAACAAACCGTAGTTTCTTAATGATCGAACACAAGACTCCTCCTCAAGGATCCTCACTCACGGAAACATAACAGACAACACTGCGAATAACATGAGACAAGAACTGATCCACAAATATAAGAAAAAGAGATGCAAAAAGTCATTAACAGAAGTTGGAACGACGAATCCAATTACGATCTCTTTCTTAAGGTACTCAGAGACTTAGAGAGAGATCTAATTGGTTCTGCAGTTGGAAATTTCCATATTCCTTTATCATTGCCAAATACAAAATTTAACGAAAATTGTTTGTTATAATGTGTACCACCGCCTCGTATATATCCAATTTTTTTTTGGAACACTCGGTATCAATAATGAGAAATTGCGAGTATTTTATTACTTCCGAGTTTGTATTCTTCCAAAGAAATGTATCGGAATTGCTGCACTAAATACCCTCTTAAATCATAATTAAGTTTGTTAAAATTTGTTTTTTATACATCTTCTGATATCTCGTTTCTTAAACACTCTTTCTTCAACGCATTCGCTAAAAAATCAGAAATATGCTGCTCTCCTTTAAGAATTTTCAAGATTTTTTTGCCTTTCCCATCAACATTTCACGCCATTCCAATAACTATTCTACCGCTACTTTAATAACCGGAAATTTCTCCATTCTCAACCCACTTTCGCATCCAAACTGCCGGATGCGATATTAATTTTACTAAACTACATCTGGTACTTGACTAATTCCCATACCTGCCGTAATAAAAAGCGAAACAAAAAGAAGGGCACTTTAAATTAAAGTTTTTAAAAAATGTCATAAAAACAAGCAGTTTCTGATAAAGAGGAAAGGAATTCATAGATTGACGGAAACTAAAGTCTGCTTATAAAAAGAGGAAGGAGAAAAAAAAATAAGAAACTAAAACTTTTTGCCTTCGAGGTTCTTTTTTTTCCATTTCAAAACCATTCAGTACCTTAAGAGAAAAAAAAATCCAGATGAAAAAGTCGAGATACATTTTTCTGCCCTATGTACAGATCTATGGATCTTCTTTTTCTACTTGTGTTTATTTTTATGTTTAATGCTTATCCTGCTTCTTCGATTAGAATTCTGTTGGAAGTTTTCAAAATCTTTTGCATATTTTTTGTAACTTTTCCCCAGTTATTTTGCCTTGCTTATCGTATTTTGCTTCCCGCGGGCGTTTTTGGATTTTGCGCTTTCCACAATTTATTTTATTTCAGAAGTTTATGTATCGTGTTTGAATGCTGTGAGGAATTTTGTTTCAAAATGCTGTAACATTCTGATTTCTGAGTGATTTTGGTATTTTCAGGCATTAAGACTCTCTTGGAGAGAATTCTCTTTCGTTGATTTTACCGATAACTTATCAAAAAGTTCTAGATCAATAGTTTGAATTGATAGTAAGAAAGATGAATTATTTCTTGAAGGCATTTTTCTGAGCAGGAATAATCGTTCCTCTAGAAATATTTTTGTGCTATTGATGCAGTTCTTAAAGAGAAGCAGGTGAGGGACTTTTCCCATGTCTGAAATAATCCTCCCAACGCCATCATATTTACAAAGATCTTTCGTCTGTTTCTGAAAATACTCCGATACATCTGTTAGCCATTTCATTTTTGCCTTTTTTCAAACAGTTTTGTTAATGAAACTTTTTCATCACAGTTACTTATGCCACTTGGTTTATCATGTGGTTATCTCAAATATAATTTTATAGGTATATAGGGAAATTTTATAAATCTATTTATTTTAAAGTTTTACTGAAATCTACCTCTTTTGCAATAGCTATGTACTACGCAAGAATGAAACACTAAGATTTATTTATTTTTATTTTTTGAAAATCGTAACTTGAGCTCTTCATCTGTCTCATAACGCCTAGGTAACATACTCTACATGATATTTTACAATATTGACCGATATTATATAGAATTATCCAATATTATACAATATTGCGAATATTGACTAATACCAAACAATACATCATCTTCGTACCACTGAGAGAACTTTCCTTTTCTATAAAATAATATGTCAATTCTGAGATTTAAAGTCCTCCGTCATAGGCCGGAAAGTAATACCTGATTGTTTTTTGGGGGGGTGAATTTCTTTCACCCACATCATTCTTTCTTAGACAGCACACGTCACACTCTCTTAATGGTGGTTGGTGATGAAAATTATTTCTTTAACTCTCTGTTGGGCGCAATATTAGCACCGGCGAGTTCACCGGTGCTATATTTGTTTGTCGTTTTTCCGTTGACGAAGGCCGTGGTAGCCTAGTGATAAAATTTCAGCTTTGGGGCCTGAGAGTCCCACGTTCGAAACTCGATTCGATTGAAGATCAGCCGTCTTAGGGAATGCTGCACATTAAACGCAATAGTCAAACGTTCTCCCGCTGGTGGAGTGCGGAAATTTGGAGAGAGGAAGTGCTAGCTCAGGTTCCGCCCTCGTCATCTGACCCCGATTCAAACTTACGAGATCCGTCCCTAAATACCCATCGTGTTGCTTCAAAACGGGAGGTTAATATAATAACGGATATTTAGAATTCCTTTTCTTGGTCTGTATATTCAGAATACAGATAAATCTTTATTTTATTTCTATTTAATTATACTTACATCATTCTCGTTTTCTGAAAAAGATTACCAGTGCGGTGTTTGTAACATCAAATTTTATATGCCTTCAATATATATAAGAAAAGTAGAGGAAAAGCTTCAGAAAATCTGAAAATTAGTGTTTAAGGAATATGTGATTAATTAGAATATTAAAGACATTTCTACACATAGTTAATGATACGCATAGGAACATATCTGAATTTGAGTTTACTCTGATGCATGTTCAGTCTATTTGTATCTACATAAAGTTCAAAATCACACATTGAACTTTCGCAAAAAGATATTAGCAGGCATAAGTAGCATGTGAGTAGTTTAGTTATATTAACGTATTAAAGCACGAGGTCTATTTTGGGACGGACCTCGTAATTTTCAACCATGGTCAGATAACGAGGACATCTGCGCTTGCACACCTCTCTCCAAACTTCCGCACCACACCAGTGGGAGGATATTTGGCCACTAAGTATGATTTAATGCGCAACAGTCCCCATTCACGGCGGCTCTTCCGTGGAATCGAGTTTCGAACATGGAGCCCTCCAGCCCCCAAGACAATACCTTACCCCTAGTGTACAGCAGTCCCAACATGCGAGTAAATAATACGTTTAAATATAATTTTATGAGGGTTGCCCTCTAACTGTCTTCTGTCAGTTGATTAGTATGCATTATAGAAAATGGTAGACATGTATTGTCAATTATAAAAAAGGCAGAAATCTACTATGTAGGGGCCGTAATGAACGTGGATTTGTGTCTTCTTGCGATGAGAAATGAGAATATTCAATTTATTGTCAACGGGAAAAGAAAGCACATTGAGGATGTTTTTGAGTAATGTTATCGTGCTTTATAGGTACTCACATTTCTATAATACTTTGGCAAAATTCAAGCTGCGTTAAATGAATAAAAAGTAGAAGAAAAAATATGAAAGCCTGAAATCAAAAAATGCATTACTTGGAATTCCATTGTATAGATTCCTATTATTGTGCTTTACTAGTAATAATTTGTCACATTTCTATCATACTTTAATCAAATTCAAGCAGCGTTATACGAATAAAAATTAGAAGAAAAAATGTGAAGGCCTGAAAATAAAAAATGCATTGCTTGAAATTCTGTCATACAGAAGTCAAAATTTCAATTTTCATTTATTTCATTCATATGAAGTGTTTTGTAAAGTCTTTGTTGTTTAGATATAAAGATTTGTTATAGAAGAGGTTTAGATATTAGATGTTGAAAGATTATAAAGAAATATTGTTGTTCATTATTCTGCTAACTTTTAGAAACTAAGAACTAAGTATTAATTGAGGATGTCATTTCTCGACGTAAGATGCTTATAAAAGTATAATTAATATTTTAACTGTGGTATACTTGCTTCTTTGTGTTTCACAATATCTATTAGTGTTCAGATAATTTATAGAAAGAATTATAGAAGTCTTTTAACTATTAACTATTTCAGTTAACTCTGAACTATCTTATCTAAAAAAAGTCAATAATCACCAGAAAAGTACATTTTTTTCGATAGAAATATTCTCAATATTTAAAAGTAAAATTAATAAAAGCATCGAGATTTTGAAGTGTATGTTAAAATTGAAAGTAAATATTAAAAATGAAAGGAAAATGAAAGAAAGAGATTTTGAAAGAACATTTTAAATGTGCATTTTGACTTTTGATAAGTACTTATTCCGGCAGGAAACTTTTCTTATTTTATTCCATTTAATGCATTTCTGATCAAAACTTGGAAAAAAATAACCTTCCCTATCTGTAAAGTTCCGAATTTTTTACTAACTTCCCAGTTTTTATCTTTAAAATCTAGTATTCCGCCGTCCCCAAAAATTAGAAGAGAAAAGAGCAAAGCTCCGAAAATACTTTGCTGAGTCAATGAGAAATTACTTCTGTAACTCCTGTTACTTTTTACACCCTTCCCCCACGAAGTGATCTTCTCGCCATTTTCATCAGGAATTCCAAATCATCCCTTTTTCCGATGCCCTAAAGCTGATTCCAACAACGACATTTTAACGAAGTTCCTAACCAAAGAAATTCCGCGAGGGGGAAAAAATAAACAGAGAAAATAAAAGAAAAATTATTGAATGCTTACGTGGCCTAAAGACAAGCCATTTCCTTTTGTAAGACTGCAGAAATAATGAGCTGAAAAACTTCAAGTTAATTGCACTCACTCTTTTTTTCTCTTTTATATTATTACCAAATTTTTTCTCCTCGGTAACGCACGACGGTTTGATTTTTCTCCTTTTTTAGAAACACGGTTCCTTAGGCGTTGTTGTGAATAGAATATTTTTTCATCCCTATACGTCAGATGGATGTTTTTATTCTGCAGGACAAGGCATCTTCTTCCAAAAATGCATACCTTTCTTACATTTCTTTATGCATGAATCACTGAAGTGAAAGTAACAGTGAAACGAGTCATTAGGTTATAATATGGCTGCAAATATGCAAATTCTCAGATCTTGAACAGATATGGATGCATTTAACATATAGATTATAATGTTTTTACTCTGTAAGACATGTCGTATTATTCCATAAATGCATACCTTTCTTACATTTTTTGTACATGACGAATTGAAGTAAAAGTAACAGAGAATCGAGTCATTCGATTATGATATGGCTGCTAATATGCAAATTCTCAGATTCTGAATAGATACGGATGTATTTAACATATAGATTATCAATTTAAAAGTATAGATTATAATGTTTTTATTCTGTAAGACATGGCGCATTATTCCAAAAATGCATGCCTTTCTTACATTTCTTTGTGCATGAAGCATTGAAGTAAAAGTAAGAGTTAAGAGGGAAATTAGATTATACACTCCTGTTCAAAAAATAAGCAAAAAAGGCAAAACTCGGAATAAAACAAAAACTATTTAATGGATATGCGTGAAACTTGTGCACGAGGTAGGTGTTGCATTACTAGACCACATATCACACAATAAAGCAAAAACAAACACATATATTACGGCCGTCGCGGGGCGACAGCCCAAATTGGTAAGCAGAATGTGCAATGACAACCACACGCTAATAACGGCTATTATACACTTTAGCTAAAATGTATGCTTGACATCGGCGAGGCATGCTGGCAATAGTGTCGTTGATCGCTTGTTGTGGCAGTAATGCCCATTCCAGTAGTAAGGCTTATTGGAGCTCATGGAGGCTGCCTGGCAGCACACTCCGACCTGCAATCCGTCTTCCCAACATGTCCCATACATGCTTTATGGGATTCAGGTCCGGTGATCTAGCAGACCACACCAAATGTGGAATTATTTCGCTATCTAGATAACTCCACACCAATCGTGCTCTATGCGAGCGGGCGTTATCGTCCATAAAAATCGCGTCGGCACCCACTGCAGCGATAAAAGTCCGCGCAAGAAGTTGTAGAATTTCGTCGCGATATCGGAAAGCTGTGACGGAACCCCCAGCAAACACGTAGAAGTCGGTTCCGCCGTTCGTTGCTATCTCTGCCCAGACAAGTAACCCGCCACCTCTGTAATGGTCTCTTTCGACGATGTTTGGTGCCCGATAGTGTGTCCCTGGCTCTCGCTATATCATAGCCCTTCGGGAATCGTTCTGGATGTTAAATCGAGACTCATCCGTAAAGAGTACGTGATCCCACTTTTATGGTGTCCAACTGCGATGTTCACGGTCCCAATACAACCGCGCTCTGATGTGCGCTGGGGACAAAGGCACACAAACAACAGGTCGTCGTGCGAAATGTCCTCTTTCATGCAGTCTGCGTGACACAGTTTGGGGGGATATGGGCCTTCCTGCAGCAGCAGAGAGCTGATACGCCAGCTGTCGCGCTGTTAGTGTCATCCGGCGTCTGGCACATTGCAGCTGGTAGCGATCGTCTGCCGTTGTTGTGACTCTCCGGCATCCAGACCCATGTCTTCTTCTGGAGTTTTGGTTCTTTGGTAATGGTTCCACAGCCTTTGGATGACACTAAGATTCACATTTAGCTCTCTGGCAACAACAGATTGTCTTGCCCAAGCTTGCAACATACCGAGACCCCTCCAACGCATCTCATCGAGCAAATGGTTTCTTCTACTTATGCTTTCCGCTTTGGCTATCTCAGTTTCAGCTGAACTATCGCTGCTTGCGAACAGAAACATAGGTCCAGCAAGCCTCTTTTTAAGGCACTGCTGCGTGACCACGGGATTTAGTTTTATGCTAATTTTGGTTGACTATTTGCATTCGGCGATGAAACCTCTACATCATATGTAAATAGTGTATTTTAATTCGAAGCGTCTTTTCGTGTTTGTTGCTTATTTTTTAAGCAAGAGTGTAATATGGCTGTTTATATGCAAATACTCAGTTGTTCAATATATACGGAAATATCATCAAAATATTTTTAAAAAAATGTTTCCATTATAAATATTGTAAGGGAAATACGGCAATAAATTTGATTCTTCATTTTATGTACAGAAT
>BGPR01037465.1:0-15117 GCA_013235015.1 Araneus ventricosus
CTAATCTCCAGAAAGGACACTCTAATCTCCAGAAAGGACACTCTAATGAAGCAAAACGTTCCCACTATTATCTGATATACTAAATTCGGGGCAAATAGGAATATTCACCAATGTATAATCTTTTGCTAATGAATTTATATATTTTAATTATATGAACCGATAAATAAACAATATTTTGAAAAAATGTTGTCTATTTATCGGTTCACAAATCTCATTTATGAAAAGCATTTTAAAATAACCCCACAGCCAACAGCATTATTTTGGTCGTTAATTTATCTTACAAACAAGCAAAGCTATTTATTTAATTACAAAAAATAAATAAATATATTAGTTCGTTGGGTTTCATCATTGTAATAAAACAATTAAAGTTTTATATTTTTGGTCTTTTTTGAATTGTTGCTATTATACTTTGTTTTTTCTTTTCAAGAATAGGGTTGAGTTAAAAAGGTCCTAAAAGTTACTTTTAGCTACACAAGAAGTATTTTAAATTTCTTGACATAAAAGCAGTTTATAGTGTCTAATTACATCTTTATTTATAGCAACAGCTAAAAATTCGAAAATAAAGCATTACTTATTTTTGTTCTTTTCATGGAGATATAGTCTTTTATTAAAATATCATACTTTAGTGCAATATTACTTTTTATGCAACATTTGTTATCAGACAAAAGCAGTAAAATACTCGATCTATTATTGCTTTGTCAGGGTTCCTAACTGTAAGCTCAGTTTTTGATGCTAAATTTTCGTAACAATTTACAAGATCATTATGAATTATTAGTGTTTAAAAACACTAAAAACCGCGATAGAATCCTAACAACAGTTAACATGTGATCAAAAACTGCGACCTTTTAAAAAATTTAAGAAACGTAAACCATATGTTGTGAAATAATAGTAAAAGATTTGAAGCGTTAACAGCACAAGTGTGACACTTTGTTTCGAACAAGCATCGTGTGACGCTACATAAGTGCTTATTAGTGAGCTGCAGGGCGTGATGAATCGTGACCCATTCACAGAGGGAAGTCTAATAAAGTCATTAAGGACGTTTAACATGCAAGTCAATGATTCAAACTAAAAAATAAAATGACGAGTTCAAAATAAGTTTAGGTCAGTGGTTCTCAGACTCTTCGCATTTGAAGCTAAAATTTTCATTCCAACATCGAACACCTCCCACCTCAATTCTAATAAAGGTTGAATTTTTCTCATATTTCAATAAATGCCAGTGAAATTTACCTCTCTTCCAATGGATTTTCGAATTTTAAATAATGTATTATCAAATCTTATAGAATGTGTAGGCATTTCAGTAGTTCTCAGTCTTTTTTGTAATTTAAGTCTTGTTTATGCTTTTTTACTTTCTCGTATGCAAAAAGAAAGTATTGTAATCGTCAAAAAATTCGAACTCGAGATTTTGACGAATCTCCACGTTTTAGACCTCCCTGAGTCCGAAAAACACAATTTTGGAATTATGTCTGTCTGTGTGTCTGTATGTCTGTGAACACGATAACTCGAAAACTATTAGAGCTACGGGGATGAAATTTGGTATGTGGTCTTTAAACATAATTTGTAGGTTTCTATCAAATTTTGGACAAAATCCGTCACAGGGAAGTCTGTCTGTCTGTTTGTCCGAAGTCATGTGAACGCTATAACTCAAAAACTTGAATAGCTAGATGGATAAAATTTGGTACACAGTTTTATCGTCAAGAATGTAGGTCCGTATAAAATTTTGGGCCAAATCCGTCAAAGGGTTGACCGTCTGTCGGTCTGTATAATTTACTATTGAAACCAATCCGCTATCTCCATGCCCATGCGTACGGAAGCAATCTTCTGAGCTCGCGAAAGGAGCGAATTACGTCAGTTTGTCCTTGAGACGGCAAGAGTGAAACCTAGCAGTGTGCGATAGATGCGTTTTATTGTATTTAAATTTTCTTTATTTTTAACTTAATAAACAATATTCCACTTCCTAACATAACATAGCTAAATGAGGAAGCAATAATCTAGCGCGGCTTTCTTTTTTAGTCAGCATTTTCGCGAAATATGAGTAGAAAAATATTGTAATCATTGAAAAATTGATCCTTGAGACTTTCAGGAATCTCCAGTCTCAAGGTACGGGTAAAAATTAATTAAATCCTTTCTCTTTACTGTACTATGAAACTGCACACGAAATGTGCCGTATTTACAAAGTTTTTTTTAACAGGAGCATCGCTACTAATGTTCAAGGAAAATATGTTTATTTTTTAAAATTTGCTTTTTTCCACAAGAGCTAGAGAAAATCTATACTTATAAAAGGCAATGTTTGTGTGTGTGTGCGCGCGATGTCCAGAAGAATCTATCGCACTTACAGCCATGAATTTTGTCACATAGGTAGTCGTAATGGTGACTCAATGCACCTCGAAGCCGGAATTTTAAAATTTAATCTGGAAAATTTTTTATTTAATGTTTTGTGTTGTTTTGGGTCATTTTCGACACGCTTACGGCTGTAGTATCTTTTCTAATGATAGTTGAAAAACAATCAATACACCATCAGATAGAACAAACAATTTTCTTTCTAATGAAATTTGTTTTGAGCTTCAAACGTAATTTACTGAATTGTGAGAAATTTTACAAAAATAGTCAGTTTTGCCATCGAAATTTTATTTTTGCTTTTAAATTTGCTGCATCCGACTTTCTAATAACACTATTATTTTCCATTTTTTTCAGCTTATAACTGGAACGGTTCTGTCGGATTTAAAACAAGAACGGTTAAAATATCTTTTCCCTTTTTTTTAATTAATTTTTTCCTGGTCAGTTGAAAGAGATTTTTCCTCTAGCGAGCTTCCTCCCGCGACACTTCTCCGGAACGTTTCTGACAATTTCATTGGCTGTCGGGGCAAAGCGCAGGTGACTTCACAACCTTCAATTGGATGACTTCGATTATTATTTCCGGATTCGATTTTATATTTTGCTTGCTATATAATAATCATTTTCACGTTGCAATTTTTTAATATTGTTTCGGATTAACGTACTCTGTACTGTTTTTCTACAGTTAAAATGTCATTATCGCAAAAAAATAAGCGGAAAAATTAATAATGTGTATCTTTTGTTTTGATTTTGATTTCAAAACTTTTTCATGTCATTGTGGGATGTTTTTTTTTTTTTTTTTTTTTTTTTTTTATTTTGTTGAAGCCCTGATTCCACGGGCAACGCCGTGCGCGTATTGCTAGTATTAAATATGTTTATTTCTGCGTTACTGTCAAGAAAAAAGATGAATTTTTAAAAATATTGTTGAAACCAAAGAAAAAAATAGCACCTCAAATCATTGAATAAATCTTTTTTTTTTCTTATTTTGGACAGAATAAAAATATTTTTTGGGGGTAATGGTTTCCGAAGTTATCTAGAGAAAATATCAGCTTCAAATAAAAAAAGAACAGTGACAAACCCTCGATGGAAGAGATAACTTCGGATACTTTTAGAGTATTTTTATTCAAGCCAGTCGAAAAGGATTCGCTGAACACCCACGGCCGGATTAAGTCATCTTAGGAATGCAAGTTTTAGGGCCACCCTTTCTCCTCCTCATCTTTCAATACCAGATATTTTTTATTGATTTGCATTTAATTTGAATATAAGCATATTTTAAGTAATAAATATTGTGACAAACTGAAATGGCAAAACATTTAACACTGGATCACATTCGTGAAAGTTGGTTTCTTATTTCACATATAAAAATTTAAATTTTAAAGCAATTTTTAACAAAATGGTAAAAAATTCCAAAATTTTTCAACACAAATTTACTTTAATATAAAGATTGCTAGGACTGTTGTCTTGTGAGTCAGTCAGTAAAAAATTAATTAATTAATTAAAATAATATAAAGGCTACTCTGATCTTCAAGCATGGAAAAAGATGAAAATTCAATCATAAGAATGAAGTCCTGAAATTTAGATGGTACTTGATTTTAAGTTCAATAAGTTCAAGTTCACAGTCGTTATAAAACAAATGAAAGCACAAAATTAAATTAACCTGAAAATTCCACAAAAAAAATCTCAAGGCTTCGGGGGCCCCTGGACAATTGTCTTTTCTGCTGACTTGATAATCTTGCCCTAATCACATAGAGGCACAAACATTTCTGACCACGCGTGATATGTGACAATCTTATTGTTAATAAATTAGAAAGATGAGTGGTTGGTTGGTTGGTTGAGCGTTAATGGCTCAAGAGCCATAGAAAGATGAGTGGAGAATACTCCAGATATTTTATGATATGATGATTGTTGGTTCTCGGCCCCGGCACGTACCAAGAATCATATCATAAAATATTTGGAGTGTCATCTTGTGCACTTTTTACAGTCTTGGTTCTTGGGCCGGTATGGGACAATTTGTAATTTTCATATATTATTTTTTTCTTTGATTGTAAAAATCTACACTACATACTTTCTGTAAACAAGTCCCGCCCATGTTGGCGTTGATTGTAAGCTTTTAGAAATTTAAAATAAATACTGGCGAATTGGTTCTCTCTCCGGAAGCCTTAGAGGCCTTACACCCTTTCGGGTAGGCCGTTCGCCGTGAGGTATGCCATGATATGATTCTTAAATTTACATATCGTCACTTAATAAGCAACAACACCTATCTCAATTTTTCGCAATTGATAACGAAGATTCTGAGTTTTTTTTTTTCACATCTGATAGGAACATACTGTCTCATGTTCATAACAGATACTTAAAAAAATCAGAAATATTCGATATTGGTTTCGAAAAATTCAGATTTTTCTCCCTCTTTGAAACTTTGCAAAATTCAGATTTGAGATGTTACTTGTTAAGCGACGATGTTTTAAGCATTCGCCATTTCGTCTAGTCTTGTAGAATACTCCATATATATTATATGATATGATATGATATTTTAAGATATGATTCTTAAATTTACATATCGTCACTTAACGAGTAACACTACCTATCTCAATTTTTCGCAACCGATAACGAAGATTTTGAGTTTTTTCTACATCTGATAGGAACATGCGGTCTCACGTTCATAATAGATATGTTTAAAAAATCAGAAATATTCGTTCTTTGTTGCGAAAAATTCAGTTTTTTCTTCCTCTTTGAAACTCTGGAAAATTGAGATTTGCGATGTTACTTGTTAAGCGACTATGTATTAAGCATTCGCCATTTTGTCTAGTCTTGTAGAATATTCCAAATATTTTAAGTTATGATTCTTAAATTTACATATCGTCACTTAACAAGCAACACTACCTATCTCAGTTTTCCGCAACCGATAACGAAGATTCTGAGTTTTTTTTTCGCATCTGATAGGAACATACTGTCTCATGTTCATAACAGATACTTTAAAAAAATCAGAAATATTCGTTATTGGTTGCGAAAAATTCAGTTTTTTCTCCCTCTTTGAAACCTTGAAAAATTGAGATTTGTGATGTTACTTGTTAAGCGACGATGTATTAAGCATTCGCATTTTATCTAGTCTTGGAGAATACTCCACACATTTTATGATATGATTCTTAAAATCACATATCGTCGCTTAACAAGCAAAACCACGTATCTCAATTTTCCGCAACCGATAACGAAGATTCTGAGTTTTTTTTCACATCTGATAGGAACATGCTGTCTCATGTTCATAACAGATGCTTAAAAAAATCAGAAATATTCGTTATTGGTTGCACAAAATTCAGTTTTTTCTTCCTCTTTGAAACTTTGCAAAATTGAGAACTGTGATGTTACTTGTTAAGCGACGATATATTAAGCATTCGACATTTTGTTTAGTCTTCAGTTTTCACGATCCCAAAATAAAATCTTACATAGAAACGGGTGTTTTGTAAACGATCTGATTTTGTTTACTCGTCTTTTTCCATGCGGGAGCGTGTTCGGCATTCTGTATTGCTTCTCAAGCACCTGCTCTGAAACGAAGCTCCACTTCCTTATTGTTATGATCTTGGCTTTAATAAGCGAAGCAGAGCCTGAACGAAAGACATTACCCTAGTTATGTAGCATTATATATGAAGTGCACGTTATGTTTCAGGTTCAAGTGGGAGATTCATTTCGGGAAAACTGATCTTGCAATCGTCTCGCTATCGCTTTATTATAGAAGGGCTTCTGAAACAATTTCCGTCCGCATTTCCCTTTTTGGGGAAGTGAATAAAATTCGCTGTCCCATTTTCGTCTGAATTTTTACGATCCCTAAATGATAACACGGAATGGGCAAATGAAGCACGAATTAATCATCAATGAAATACAGTAGAGTCTCCCTACAACGAAGTCTCCCTATAGCGAATTTCTCCCTATAACGAAATTTTTAATCGGAATGTTAAATAACATTCAAAATATTCTCCATATAACGAAGTGGTTGTCTCCCTATAACGAATTTTTGAAGAAAGCTGCTAATTTCTGTGCAAACAAATCGCTCACATGTGCCTGTTTCTGGAACCACTCGCATTGTTCATTCCAGCGATAACACATAAAAATAGAATGCTATGTGAAGGGTAATGCAGTTGTGGGGACCTGGGTTTCTACAGAGGGAGCAACATTTCTAAGGGTCAAGATTCTAAGAATCGGGGTGGAAACAGCAAATGGATGTGACAATACGCATTTTATGTTTATCCGTACTAATACATATTATTCTCTAAATTGGTGAATTGTCTTCACTTTTGAGCATTCTATTTATACAATAAAAATTAGTATAATTTTAACAAATTTATAATAAATATTACTTCATTTTTAATTGAAAGTCATAATTAAATATTTTTGAACTTATCGCACAAACTAAAAGGTTTGTTACATTTACTTAAACAACTGCAAAAATCTCTAATCTCCGTATAACGAAATTTTCTCTATAGCGAACTTTTCAACTGGAACCAAGCGATTTCGTTATAGGGAGATTCTACTGTAATTGTAAATTATTGAAATTACAGTCGGACCTCTATTTAACGAACCTCTATTTTGCGAATTTCTCTATTTTGCGAACTTTTCCTTGGAACCAAGAACATTTTGCGAATTTCTTCGTAAAATAACCTCCAAATAGCGAAGTGTATTCTCTATTTAACGAACTCTTTCATGTGGTCCAATATTTTTTTTTTCTCTCTATTTCTCAAAATATTTCCGAACATTTCAAACTTGTTCTTTATTTAACATATTTTATGGTGATCAATGATCTTGAACTGGTTTTTACCAGTCTGAATTAGATATTTTGGACAGTGTGAAAAATAAAAACAATACAGCAATGAATTGCGATGAAGACGAAGATGATGAAGATGGAAATGATCATGATGCAGAAATCAACAAACCTTCGTATGATGAAATGCTAAAATCATTTGAAACAATCCAACGCACAGTTTGAAGAAAATACGCCTGAAGGGGGGTTTTGTCGCATATTAGTGATTAAATTTAAGGACGTATGTGGTAACGTATGCTTAAAATTACTTGTTATAAAAATGCGATAATGTCATTAAAATTCATTAATTTTAATATAAAATTATTTTTTTTAAATTGAAAATACAGTATATTCCCGGACAATGTTTTGTTTTATTCTTGTTTTCTTTGCAGATTTCTTTTTGATGGGTAAGATATATAAAACAAATAGATATTAATTTACAAAATAAAGGTGTGATTAATCACTTTTTTAAATAATATTTAGTGTTTATGAATTTAAAATCTGTTTTGTGTAGTTGAAAGTATTTTAAAAGGTGAATCTCTATTTAACGAATTTTCCATATAACGAACTTTTTTTCGGGATTTAGCGACTTCGTTAAATAGAGGTCCGACTGTAGTTAATACATTTCAATGAAGTGTTTCAATCTAGACATTAATTTGCTTAAAAGCATTGGGAAGTAAGTAAAGAACCGTTTATACGTTTCTCATTTATACATCGTGTGCATTTATACATCGTTTCATCACAGTCCCGATTCATTCCTATCCATTGTAACGATAAAGTGCTTCGTTTATACGACGCAAAGCTTCGGTTATAAGTCGTTCCCCCCGTACTAAAATGTGAAAAACTCTTCCTTTCTGGCACATAAACTGTGATAAAGGTACCATGACTTCGAAATTACTCACAACTTATGAATTAATGTGGGATTCCGTTCAATTAAACAAAATGCCCACGGAAGGGTTACCTTTAAGGGGTAAGTAGTTCGGGTTTATGTCTAGGGGATTTAAGGGGTTTTATTACATTAAATTTAGAACAAAATGTTACATAAAATAAATGAGTAAACTTCAAGTTAAATACAAAAAACATTTATATAAATAGTATAGGGAGAATTTACGGGGGGGGAAGGTATATACACAAAAAGTTAACGAGAATGTTGAGAATTTACATGAAGTCATATTTACTAGGTGAGCCAGATCAATGAGGGATAGATGTTAAGGGTTAAGAGTATTACGGTATAGAGATTAGAGAGTCATAAGGAAAGTGAGACGGGACATAGTTACTTACAACCTGGAGATCAGGTGGCTTAACTGCGCCAAGACTGATCTGACAACAGAGGAATTGAGAGAGGTATTTACATTTTGGCTGCCTGAGGTGTGCTGCACTGCTCTCAGCGTGTAGTCTGGTTTTGTTAGGAATAAAGAGGGCGCTTCTCGTAGTTCATACAGAGCAGAACTTAATTTATTAACGAAATCAAAATTTGCTGTCAAGTTTTGTCTTCCAGGACATAATATTACAAATCTTACAATATTCATATCAAAATAATTTAATTGAATTACATTCAAATTTTGCTTCTGTTCTAAAATTAGATTAACCTTACTAATTACCTGCCCATCTGCAGGAAGATCTTTCTCAAGATTAAAAATAAAAAAATTACTTCGAGATCTAGCATTAGTAAAGAACGATTGATTTGCTTATCCATTTTATCTATCCAATCTTTTTAGCCAAAAACTAAATCGTGATGATATTATCAACGCATTTGCTATAAAACATGTAAAATATAAGACAAAAATCACGTTGTAAACCTATTCTAGTAACTCACATACCAAAGTTGCATTTTTGAAGCATTACTTTTTTTATTTGATTTATCAACGATTTTGTGTGTGATTGAAATATTAACTTTACAAAAATAATTTAATTATTTTAAAAATTATAATTTAATAATTTTTCATGTGTTCCTTTAATCGTAACTATACCAAACTGTGCAATGCAATAAATAGCAAAAAAGCATTAAATTATTTTGTTGTACGAAATTTGTTGTAAGGCCCCCGCAAGTCAACTTTGCACCAGACCCCGCTTTTGTTGAGGCCGGCTCTGAAGATCGGTAAGGAGCCTGAATCATCTTCATCTTATCTTTTATGCAGAATCAACCAGCATGGAATTCGGATAGGATTTTCAGAAACGAAAATCGGGAATGAGTGCTTAACACGGACTGATGTACCTGTTCTGTAATCCTTATTAAAAGAAATGAGTCAATTACGTTACGCCATTGACTCAAATACGTCAGTCAACTCGTTACGTCACTCAAATACGTCACATTATTTGTTAGGTAGCGTATCTACAACTGCAAATGCATGGCAGAAAAATTGTTTTTAAAAAACCATGGTTTTAAATATTACTGGAATCAAAAAATGAAAATACCCAAAGTTATTCGTTCCACTCAAAACTTTTATTACTAGAAAAAAGAAATCAAAACAAAAGATCTCATTCGATTAACAGTTAATATAGGTTACAATTAAAAGTAATGAATAAATTACCTAGTTTGATAAGAATTAAAGCAAAATAAAAGCTCCGTGGATATGACAGTAGCAGGCGCAAACTCCGGGAATTCCCCTCTCCTCGTCACTCGTTTTGCGAAACGCCGCTCGTTATACGAGTCATTTTTTTACAATTTATTTTGCTCGTTATACGAAACGCCGCTCGTTATGCGAGTCATTTTTTTACAATTTATTTTGCTCGTTATGCGAGTCATTTTTTTACAATTTATTTTGCCCGTTATGCGAATCACTTGTTATGCGAGATTTCACTGTAAATTATATAAATGTTTATGCATTTACAAGGCATTACATATTTGTAAAGTTTCGGAAAAATATGAATGCATATCTTTCAGCTTCACACTGAAAAGGGATACCTTGCTCTAAGTGATCCAAGAGCATGATTTAAGCTGCAGGGAAACGAACTCTTTCGGTTAATTTTATTACCTTCAGAGGAAAGAAATTACTCTCGCCCATAAAAGCGAAAATGTGCTATAAAATCGTTAAAATATGAGCTATAAATACTAATAGAGGTGAATTTAATTATACAGCTGCGCAGAGAAGAGAGAAAGTCCCGCCGAAAGTTTGATACGGACACTAAATATTTTTTAAGGCCATCACATTCTTGGAAAATTTTTAAGGTGAAAAAAACCCGAGACAATAAATATTTTTAAGTGCTGAATTTCGGTCACATTTTTTAAGGAAGAAAAAAAACTTACATAATGAATACGTCTTAACGTAATGAATAAGAATTATAAACAACATAATTTGAGATCCATTCTTTCAACAGTAGATATTTTAAATATTACTTTCACTCGCACCGCAAAATAAAATTAAAATCATTACAAAATAATAATTATGAATGGTTTTATTTTTATTGTATTCGCACTGTGATAACGTATTAAACCAAATGGCTGCTATTATACGAACTTGTTTTATTGTATTTTTTCCTACTTTTGCTTTTTTCCTACAGAACATTTCCGACGAAAAAACTGTATAAAACGTTCATTATTTATCAACATTCAATAAACAGCTTCAATGCATCAAAATCTCAAAAGTCATTTTCAATATTCGAAGAAATATTTACAGAATAAATTATTTATGACAGAATCCATTCATATGAAGTAACAGATATATGACGAAACGTAACTTTGTATGTCATCTAACATCTAACAACACGGTATCTTACGTTTTGATGCGATGTCACGCCCTTTATTCTTCTGCACGAGGCATCAGTGGCGAATCCAGGGGAAGGGGGTCTATCGGGCTGCAGCCACCCCCAGAACTAACCCAAAATTCTTGATTTTATTTAAAATCACTAACTGTTTGTTCTTAATTTTAATTTTTAAAAATATTGTGACAACATTGCTTTCTGGCTTGATAGGCTCGAAATTTTTCCTAATTTTCTAATTATTCTACTTGTACTTGTAGCGCTGACGCGGTCGAAAATATTTTTTGTCTAGTTACTTCATTGCATTTTTTATTAAATTATCGAAATTATTGTAGTGTTCTTTATGATTCTTATTGTCAGCTGAGGAAAGTCTGTAAAGATAAAATGTTTTGGTTTACATAAACCATGAGGTTTAACATTCGTCAAGATGATACATTTTTATGACCTCAACCCCCTCACCCAGAGGGTGAGGTCATAAGTGGTGAAATAGGGTGAGGTCATAAGTGGGGGTGGATTCGCCACTGCGAGACACTATAGATTTCAAAATTATATTAGCGGTGCATTTGAAATCTATCACATGAACATGAATTGGCTTCATTGATTGGGTAAAATTCTTTTATATTATGCTGTCAAATCGTATTTGCCCCGAGTTTTAAAATTTATCAAAACAAAATGAGTTGTGAGCTTCATGCATGCAGATAAGTGTCACACATTTTTCAGTATGGTTTTATCCAGCTATAAGTATGGTTTTATTCATTTATTAAAGGATTCGGCCAGTTACACTCAATTTTGAAGGGCTTACACGAAAAGGTAAGGACTCAAAATCACCGTTTTAAATTTTATTCTCGCAAATTATAAGAAGAAACACAATCTGAACTGTTTATTATGAATTAAGTTTTAACATCAATCGCCGATACAAAGAATATTCTTTTCAATTTTGAGAAATGCACATGAATCACAGAAATATCTCGATATAAACATTTTCTTGCATATCCGTTTTCAGATAAAATTAATTTCTAATTAAGTAAGTGATCGTCAACCTGTGAAAGTGCCTAATTATGTCAATTTACATAGCATAGCAGTCACGCGATAAAAATAACTGCGTATGTTTTCTAACATCCGACTGAAGGGTTGCCTTACGATTTTCCTCCTGCAATACATGCAATGGATTCCAAAATCAGCGAAGAGAATTTGAGTGTTTTACGTGGGTATGAATTCACTCTATTAGACGGATGCGGAAACACAAAAGAGGTACTAAAACAAAAGAAAGGCATAAGATTTGAAAATCTGATTACTATAACAAGAAAAGAGAAAAATTCATTATTTAAGTATGGAAATTTGGATTCCAAATATTAAAAGATGGGAAATCGCTGGGTTTATGCTTAAATTGCCCGAAGGAATTCACCCAGAAGGTCTCTGTATGCAAATATAAAAGGAACTGATTCCCTAAGAACTAACTACAAGGCTTCAACAAATAAAAAATATCTCCTAAAATAGACGAATACATATAAGGAGCATAAAAGGTATAATGATGTTAATTACTTAATATTCCAAATTTCATTCAAAGAGGAGTGCTTATAAATCGATATGGAAATTTGGACCTCATGTTCTAAAAGTTTGAGAATCGCTGGACTAAGGGGTCTATTCTGGTATTCCCGGTTGGGTTGGGTTCCGTTGTTAACGTGCAGAACCCAACCCAACCGGGGGTACCAGAATAGACCCCTAAGCCTTAAATTGTCCAAAGGAGCTCACTCAGAATCGTCTCTTTATGCAAAAACAAAAAGAAATAATTCCGTATAAACTCGTGGTATGTTCTGAAGGCTAATAGTAATTTTTTAAAGTTCTAAATATAGGCAAATACATATAAGATGTATAAATGGCATTTTAATGTTAATTGTTTAAAATTCCGGGAATAGGATGGGCTTAAACTGTTACGAAAATTAAGATCCGATGCTCTAGCAGGTTGAGAACTGTTTGGATTAGTCTTAGGGGTCTATTCTGGTACCCCCGGTTTGGGGGGGGGGGGGTCACTTTTTCCGCACGTTAGCGGCGGAAATAGTGACGCCCCCAAACCCAACCCCTTACACTGTCCGCCGATATTCCTTAACGCTTTGCCATGCGAAATTATTTAACTTCCTAATTAGATGCATCCACTCCTTTGGGATAAAAATTCAATCTATTTAAGATGATAAAGGATACTTGATATATTTAAGCGCGTCCAGGTGATTTTTGTATTCAAAAACTAATTGTTATGTTGACTTAAATGCGAGTTTAAAAAGCAAATATTCTCTAATTCGATGTGCGTGTCAGAAACGCCATTGTATGTTATGGGGTTAAGGATCATCACTGTAACAAAAATAAAAGGAAACGATTTCTACATGTCTTCAACAAGTCGAAATTCAAAATCCCTACCAGAAGTTACAGTTAGCCATCTCCTCGAACTGTTATCGGACTTAGCAGCCCCAAACCAGTGTAATCTCGATCCCGCATTGTTTACTAGTAAACAACTGAACTGTAAGTTCCAGCCAAGCAGTCGTAATTCCATCCATTTAACAAAAGCTATCTCTCTGAGAGAGGTCAGCCTTTTTTGTTTAATGAATCGAAGCGAGGACGCAAAAAGCAAAGGACCCCAATCAGCCTCCCTATCTATCTTCCACCCCAATCAATTCCCTGGCTCCGAAGTAGGACTTTTCTCGAAGACAGAAAACACTCTTCTATTCTTACCTAACGAAGCGTGCAGAATCTTTTGGCCCTTATTCAAACGTGTGAAAGACAAAGGAAGCCCATTGAGTGACCGGAGACCATAAGGTTTTAACACGGGTTAATTGCGGTATTTCTTGCGGGACTTTGATACCGATTGGGCAGCTTTCAGTTTCGACAAAGGGTGTTCGGTGCAACAAGTAGAGCGAAGTGGGACACTTAGTTACACTCTTTACAATCATCAACCTCGTCGTCTTATTCTGATTCCGAGGAGTTTCTTTTAATCAGATTATCGGCCTCCCATTGGGCAGCCCGTCGAAGGCCGCGCTGTCGGTATTAGAGTCCATAGGTTAAACGCTACCCTAATAACAATAGAAATTTACGACTCGTTCGGGTTTAAGCAGTTTGGACTTCGTGAAGGTCAGCCTTTCAATTCAATTTCTGCGGGTCCGGTTGACGGCCATGAAGATCAGAGGCGTACTTTGAGCCCGAATATTGATTTCAATTGATATTAGATCGACATACTATGTTATCACCAGTCGACCTGTGTTTTCCTTTCAAGACAGCTGAAGGAAATCAAAAAATGGCGTTAGATGTTTCTTCTTCGATGAAAATGTTATACTCCGGCAGGGAATCTTTATGAGATAATACATTCTAAAACTTTTTGGTGTTTTGTATTCTAACTAAATAAGTGTTTAAATTTAATCCTTGAATACCGAACATTAAAACACATATTGATTTATAGCGTTTAAACCTCTGAGCGGTTAGCTATTTTGAATACTAACTTCCAAGTCTTGAAGATTTGCTTTTAAATTGAATAATTTGACCTTTATTGCATTTAGTCAAGTCTCTGAAATCCTAAGAATATTTTATCCATGGTAGTTTAAGAAATTATGCACATGGACATGAGTATCTGCTTCTGAACTCAATATAAGAGACGGAAAAATACGTCTGAAACGCTTAGAGGGTTAATACTAAGGTGACCAATAGTCCTCCTTTTGTAAGTTCTGACCCTCCCTCGTAAAAAGTCCCCCTACATGTCCTCCTTTTCGATATTTGAAATTAGAAGACTGAATATATATATTTAAATTCTGAAATATTAATACAATGGGAAAATAAACACAATGCAATTGATAAAAGATGGGTGGAAATATTCAGCCATTTTAAAAATGAACATATTCTATTCGAAAATTTATTTATTCTCGTTCAGTTTTTGGTGTTCTGCCCTGGAACTAATGCAGCAGTTTCCAATTTCTAATGATTTTTGGACATGTGAGAAATCGAGATTAAAAATATTGACACTCCAGCTGAAACTCTTGCTGTAAAATTCAATATGAAGGTTATTTCTTGTTCGGATATTTCCATTATATTGTTAGAAGATGATACATTGACAAAAATATCCATTCTTTGGAAAAGTAAATCATTTAAATAATTAATAGACGTGTAAGCATTAATACAATTTAAAATGTTACAAATGTTTTTATTATGCATTTATCATATTGTAGTGTATTCTGTATTACTGTTGCAATAAACAAAATGTTTCTTTCATTTACGATATTTTTTTCTTCTATTTATATGTGTCCTCCTTTTCATTGTAA
>BGPR01037466.1:0-15117 GCA_013235015.1 Araneus ventricosus
CCATCATTCAAGTTCGCTCCTTCTTTACAATCCAGACGGGGGAACATTACCCGAACGGGGCATTCACGTACTCCTCATTTTGGGCAAAACAACTCAGCAGATGCAATTCGAAAAGTCCGCACCGGAACGAAGGATGAGCACCATTTTTTTCTTTTTTCCAAAAAAATCATCTAGCAGCGCGTCTCGATTCTCGAATAATCCTTTTTCAAGTGAAAGCATGTAACCCCTGTTCACATCCTTGGTGCCTTGCGTCACCGAAAAAAACAACGTCTGATTGGACACGCTGGTTGTCAGGCGCTATTTCAGAGTGACCTTATAGCCTCCCCCGCTCGTAATGTGGTGAGAAAGTGACCTTTAACTGACCTCCTGCACGTAGGCACTGGACAATCTTGGACCAAGGAAGCGAAAAAGGAAAAAGCACATTTCTTGTAGCAGACAATACTACAACTCTCTTTATTATTGTGAATGAAATCAATAACGGGTTTATTATTGATAATAATCCAAGTGAAACCTTCTGAACAGATGTCATTCAGTAATTTTTTTAACAGATTAAAGAAAATGAGTCTTGGTTACTTCATGTATGAAGAAGATCCACAAGTGATAAAACGATAAGAAATAGGATTTTCGTGGAATTTTGGATGAATAGTAATGTAAGGAAAGCATACATTATATTTCTTAATTTTGAAGAATTTATAGGAAGCAAGAATTTTTTTGGTAATTGGACTTTTTGTACATTACTGAATTTTGCAATTCCTTATCCAGAAGATTACAGTAATGCTGTTTGCATATAAAAGCATAGTTATTGGAAGTTTTGTCGATCGGAGCATATATATATATATATATATATGCAATGCCCAGACGAAACTATCGCCCTTACAGCCATGGAATTTGGCGCACAGGTAGTCGTAATGGTGACTCAATGCACCTCGAAGCCAGAATTTTAAAATTTAATCTAGAAAATTTTTTATTTAATATTTTGTGTTGTTTTGGACCATTTTTCGCACTAATTTCTCAATAGAATGATTTCGGATAATTGTACAAAACAAATAGATACACCATCGGAAAGAGCAAACGATTTCCGTTCTATTGAAGTTTGTTTCGTATATCTAACGTAATTTACTGAATTTTGAGAAATTTTTGAAAAATAGTCACTTTTAGTTTCATTTTTGATTTGGATTTCCTGAAATTCTCGCATCCGACGTTCTAATAACGCTATCATTTTCAGTTTTTTTCAGCTCAAAACTAGAACGTTAGGTAGGATTTAGAACAAGAACGGTTAAAATATCTTTTTCCGTTTTTTTTAATCAATTTTTTCCTGGTCAATTCAAAGAGAGTTTTCTTTAGCAAGCATTCTACCGCGGAACTTCCACTGTTGCATTGTTGCAATTTCATTGGCTGACGGTGCAGAGGGCAGAATACGTCATAACCTTCAACTGAAATGACTTCGATTATTATTTCGTCAGTGTCTTAACGTGTTTGCCTCACATATTTTGTTTGCTGTATAATAATCATTTTCACGCAGCAATTTTTTAATATTGTTTGGGATTAATGTACTATGTACTGTTTTTTCTACATTTTGATTTTGTTTTCAGAACTTTGTCGTGTCATTTTGTGGGCGTTTTTTTCTTCATTTTGTTGAAGTCGTAATTTCACTGGCAACGCCGTGAGCGTACTGCTAGTGTTATATATTTTAAAATCTTAGTACAATATTAATGTATTCCAAAATCGCTTTTCTTAAATTCCAGTTTTGGTTTATTTCCCGTTCTGGAGGTATATTAAATCTTAAGTTTTGGCATATTTATTACTAAAAGACATTTTAATCGCTTTCACGCTCCCACAGAAAATCATGACGGCGTCTTATGGCGCTATACTTTTCCCTAAAACACTTACTTAATTTACTAAAAATAGCTAATATTCCCTTCACCTTGATCACGTGTCTATATGTTACTCCCTTACCTGAGAGAATGCAGGGATTTTCTATTGTCTTTTGACTTGAAACTTTCATACAAGATGTACGTACATTCCGCCACTCTCCCAGATATTCATAATAAATGAAAAATAGCTCTTTATTCGGTCTTTTTATTACTTTAATGACTACAACAGCGAAAACATTATATATATATATTCTTTTTCTCCTTCTCTTCCTCTGTTTGGCAACAGCAATAACTAGTTTGGCGTCCATTCTCCTCGTGGTCCTCACGGACACGCTAGTTTTTTCCTGGCCATGGTAAGCGTATTTCGCTTTTATTTTATTATTTTTTGTGTATACTACTATTTTATTTATTTTATTCTAGGTCTTTTGTATTCGGATTTTTTGCTTTCGATTCTTTTTAAATCATCTTAAATGCTTTTATCTTTTATTCAAGAATTCTTCCATTTTAATTGTCTTGTGCTTTTTGAGGGGATGGCGGCATTTTTTAACGGATTTCGTTTGTCGTTAGCAAAAAAAAGCACATATTAATATCATGAGCGAGCTTCTCTTCCTGACGAGCTGCTCGCGATGATATTTTTCAATTTTATTTTCGTTTTTATCGATTTTTGCCACTGTGTCTTGATTGTTTTTGAGTTTTTGTCTTGTGTTTCTAAGTTTGTTTTGATATATATATATATATATATACAGAGAGAGAGAAAGAGAGAGTATAAATCGTAAAATGATAGAGTATAAGTCGTAAAATGAAGAACTCAATTAAAGCACAGTAGTTACTCTGGATACGGACTCTTTACTCGGATATACTTTCAATTCGTTTTCTCATATCTTTTAGAATTTTATATGCAAGATTGTTATTTTATTTTGTTTTATCGTTTTTCTATTATATTTTGCTTCTTTATATTGAATGATATTAGTCAATACAGAAAATCAATAAATCAATATAATATCAATTTAGAGATCTATTGATATCATTTTGATTATGTATCCACGGTTAACAATGAAGAGTGTTATTCACATGCTTAAAGATATCATTTCAAAACCCGAGGATGATTTAGTAATTACCCTGTACTATTTTTTTTCATTTGAGCCGCAGACGAAAGAGCAGTCATTTTGAAGGCTATAATGAAATGGAACAAGGACCTGCTCCCGTATATAGGTTTCCTTCCTCGTGAGATGGAGAAGGATTACATCATGATCTATAATGGAGGAGGGTGAGTATTGTTCAAGTTCTAGAATTCAAACAAAGTTGCATCCGCCTTTTCGCAGCTTGCAACCACTTATTTTTTTCAGTTTTGAATGCTGCATGTGGATTAGTGGAGCAGCTTATGGGTCATTCTCACGAAAAGTTGCTTTTACAGTCCCGTGTGATAAATATTAGAAAGTGCAACAAATTCCCTAATAATTTTGTTCATATTAATAATTTAAGATTTAAGAAAGCTATTCAATACGTTTCTACTAAAATAGTTTTACTCTTTAACTCTCATTTTTCAATGAATATTAGACAAAAGTCCCCTCCATGGACGTCCATACACATGAAGTTCAAGATCATTTTTACTGACACTCAAGAAATTTTTAATAAAACTTCAGTTTTTTTTAATATTAACTAGTTAAAAGTCTCTAGTTAAGAACAAACCTAACATTTTTTTAAAAAAATATTTTTGCTTAGTAATTAATTATTACTCTTTGTCCCTAGTCAAATACGTCTACCTCCGTGGACAAAGAAAATAACTTAAAAAAATGTCATAAATAGCAGCTCATGTCAAATCATCACGAAAGAGTTTATAAGAAAGGCAGACAATTTGTTCTTGAAGGAAAAATTTTCGTTCTATTGTAATTTTATTGAATATATTCCAATTTATTAGTTCCATTTAGAGTTTGGTCAAGTTCTCAGCGTCCACTCAGTGGTCATCATAAATAAGTTAAGACAAATCTAATTTATAATTGACAATTTTAATTTTAAATTTTGATAGGTTTAGTATCGCATTTAATAAAAATAAGTGTTCCACTTTAGCCACCTAAAAATCAAAGCACTTAAAAATTCAAAACTCAGTTTTTGTCTCTTTCGTGGACACTTCATTTCCACAGAGAGGATGGCATTGTCCGTTCATGATATATCAAATCTCAAAAATCATGATACAGTTAGATAAATTAAAATAATATCAATTAAAAGTTCTTTGGTAGATATTTTTTTATGAAATTTAGTGTTTTTCTTTTGTATATTTTAAAAAAAATTAAAATTGAAATTATATTCTCGAAAATAATTATGGTAAACAATTCATATAGAATTTTTATAATATTGAAGCTGCAATAACGTATAACAAACATTTTCATAGCTAAATTTATTTTTAAAAAAGTGGGAACATCAAAAAATAAAAAGACAAAGCAGTCAGATGCTCAAATTCGGTGGAGAAGAGAGTAGGAAAAACTTAATATGAGAAGTATTAGATTGTTTATTAATAAATAAATATATGATATTCCTTAATCTACTACATAATTGATTACTTTCCTGCAAAAAGTTGACTTTCATTTATTTGAAATTGTTTGTAAATATTATTTAACTAATGCACAGACAATGCCATTATTTAAAAAGTGTTTGCACTAGTTTTTAATAACTAATTTTATTGTTTAATTACAAGAAATAAACCTGTACCAAATCTGCCCAATAATTAGTCAATTGTGCTTTCGTTTAAAATGTAAAAGTTCCGTTGACTACCGTGTTTCCTCCGTAGACAAGTAAAAATTTTGAAAATAAAAATAACAATGAAAAATAAAATTTAAGACCACTAATATAAGGGTTTTTATTAAGCTTAACACAGATAGCATGTACATTTGCAGCAAGTGTGATTTTTTCTGGATATTATTTTGTCTTGACAAACTTGACGCGATAAGTTTGCAGCAAAATTTGCTGCAAAGTAACACAGCACAATCGATCAACCCACTTGCAAAACAAGTTTGCTGTGCAGTTAATACGGCACACTTACACACGACGACCTGGATTCAGTTATATATATCTGGTTTTTATTCTTTGTCTCTGTTTAAAAAAACATCCGATTTTAAATAACATCTCTTAGACCGTCCTTCTTTTTATTTATTCAATAAATCAATGATAATTTGAAAAAAAAACTAACTAAGTCTTTTTATAAAAAAATATTACTTTTGAAAATTTCTCCATCCCAACTTTTACTAAATATAGAACTCGCTCTTTAAGGAAAACTATATATGGCCTTTTTCTTAATGTTGAAATTTTAACATTTATAAACAAAATTAAAATTAAACCTCCAAAACAATCATTGTTTGTTGAAAAATAATAACTCACTTTGTGTCCCATATTTTTTTGAAAGAATTTACTTTTGAACCCTGATTTCATAATTTATTCCACTAGCCAAACATATTTATTAGCAAAAATCTCTCTCTCTGTGTATCCGAATCATATTCTAAAAATTATTAAAAAAATATTAAATCAGGAAGACAATTGAAAACAACTTGTAGCATGTGCATAATAATCCTCGCTGTCTTCGCGACAGGTTGGTAATCGAGATTTCCGGGGTTCGAATCCAAGGTTCGAATTGTACTCTTTTTTGCTACTCGTTTGCAATAAACTTGACGTGACAAGTTTGCTGCAAGTTAGACGCGTGGTGACTTCTGCGCTTCTGAAAACTTGTTTCTAACTTGTTATGAACTTGCGGTCTCGCCGTGTCAAATTTGCGGCAGACTTGCAGAGCAAAACTACTGCAACTTTGCTGAAAACTAAAATTGCTATCTTGGAAATGGAAAGCATCCATTCAATTTTTAAAATTTCTTGCATACTTTTGTAAAATATTTTTTTATCTATTTGTACCTTTCTTGTGAGAATGACCCTTATATAACAAGAAAATCCATTTTAGACAACTGTAGCTATGAGCAAGCAGTACCTGCCGTACTCCACACAGATATCTTAAACACCTAATATTTTCGGATCGCAAATACTATTTTTTCAGTTTCAAATGTTGCATATAGAGTAGTGGAACAGACTAGAAAACGAAAAAACTGTGATCTCTTGTTATTTCAGGTGTCATTCATACATTGGTCGAATAGGCGGGCAGCAGCCCTTCTCTCTGAGCACCAGTGGTTGCCTGACCGAAGGCATAATACTGCACGAGATGTCCCATACGGTAGGCATCATACACGAGCATAACCGGCCGGACAGGGACAACTACATAAAGATATTACTTCAGAACATCCCCCAAGGTGAGAACATTTTTTACGTTGAATATTTTTTTGGCAAAGCTTTAGATCTTCCACTGACTTCAAGTTCTGAACTTAAGGTTGAAAATTTGCAGCCCGACCACCGCATGTGCTTCTGAAGTAAAATTAACCAGCCAGGTTGGACTCCCCTACACTTCCTCGTATAGGGGAAGGTCGGGTAGTATCGGACATGCGTTATTTCTTACATTTGCTGTAGGTGGCGGGACCTGTCAAGACACCAGGGTGATGTTTGAAGGTTGAAAGTTCACACGCCGCTATATTTAGTGAAATGGCAGTGCTGTCGACACGTGGCAGAAAATTTAGTTTTTTCAACAGTTTTTTGAGTGAACGAATATAACTTCAGGTTGTCATAGCTTGCCTGAAAGTGGCTATGAGTTTGTTTTTTGTTTATTGTTGGAAACATTTATTACTAGCAGTACGCGCACGGCGTTGCCCGTGGAATCAGGATTTTAACAAAATGAGAAAAAAAACCCGCCCACAATGACATGAAAAAGTTTTGAGAACAAAATCAAAACAAAAGATACACATTTTTTGATTTTCCTGCTTATTTGTTTTCCCCGCGCTACAGTACAGAGTACGTTAATCCAAAACAATATTACAAAATTGGAACGTGAAAATGATTATTATACAGCAAGCAAAACATAAATCAAATCCGAAAATAATAATCGAAGTAATTCATTCAGGTGAAGGTCATGACGTATCCTGCTCGTCCGCCAATCAAAATTGGCATCAACGTTCCGAAGAAGTGCCGCGCGAGGAACTCGATCGAGAAAAATAACTCTCAACTACCCACAAAGAAATTAATTAAAAAAAACGGGAAAAGATATTTTAACCGTTCTGGTTTTAAATCCGACAGAACCGTTCTAGTTATAAGCTGAAAAAAATTGAAAATAATAGTGTTATTAGAAAGTCGGATGCAACAAATTTAAGAACAAAACTAACATTTAGATGGCAAAACTGACTATTTTTAAAAAATTCTCAAAATTCAGTAAATTACATTAGAAATTCAAAACTAACTTCATTAGAACGGAAATCGCATGCTCTTTCCGATGGTCTATCTATTTTTGTCGTACAATTATTCCAAACCATTCTATTGAGAAATTAGTGCGAGAAATCAACCAAAACAACACAATACATTAAATAAAAAAAATTCTAGATTAAAATTTAAAATTTCGGCTTTGAGGTGCATTCAGTCACCATTACGACTACCTGTGTGCCAAATTTCATGGCTGTAAGTGCGATAGATTCCTCTGGACATCGCAAACAAACACACACACGCACACAAACATTGCCTTTTATAAGTATAGATGTTTAAAATTGTAGGCCGTAAATCTCTTTAGGCTTACTAATGCGTAAGTTGTAACCGATGTTGTGTTCCATGATGGGTCGTGTTGTATCGGACACAATGGTGCTGTCATATCTACCACAATTTTGAGCTTGCCCGGTCCTTCGAAACCAGTAGCAGACGAGCAGATGGAGGAAGTTGGAGTAGTCTTGGAATATGGTAGCAGTACAACCACCTCGCTTATTGAGGATTTTCCCAAAGCAGCTGCATCTCAAGATATTTTAGAGGAGATTCCTAGCAGCTCTAATAAAAAGAGAAAAAGGAAAAAATCAGTATCAGTAAGTAAAAAGATCAAAACTGATTGCAAGTCGAACATCCGAAGAAGACTTGAAAATGAAAGCAAAAATGGAACTAAAATCCGAAGAAAAGAGAGAAGGAGGCGAAAAGACTCCCCGGATCATCTGTGCCGAAACCTTTGAAGAAGACCGGATTCAGTGTCGGATTTGTGAAGGCTGAGCTCACGAAAATTGCACCGACTTTGAAGGAAACAACCTGTTTTATGAATGTGATGTTTATTTTACCAAAACAATGTACACACAGAATGCATTTGTCTTTAAAACGAATCTCTTTCAAAGACAGATAACTTTTTAAATTTTCTGATTCATACCTCTTTCTTACAGTATATTAACTTAGTTTTAAGATCTGTAATTTGTACTTTTATAAACTTCTCAAAAATAACCCTGCCTAATAATAAAAAGTTGTCTGTGGAACTAAAAGTAAGTCTCTTCTTGCATATATTTCTCATGTTCGATACAACGCACCGCAAGTAAAATTGATTAAAATTTAATGACTATAAAAAGCGTGAAAAATGATTGATATTTTTATCTTAGAAAAACTTGTGTTAAAATGTGCTTTCATAGAACATTAAAGTTTTGTATGGAATATAATCTAGTCCAACTGAGCTGTAAAAATATTTTATAATATAGGAGAAGCTTCGGCGTCCGATACTATCCGACCTTTCCCTACTCCCTAATAAAGGTGCCATCCCCCCCATTTAAGTTTCCCATTCACTTCAAGTTCTGCACCTCAGGTTGAAAATTTGGAGCCGGACCACCGCTTGAGTTTCTGAAGTAAAATTAATCAGCCTGATTGGTCTCCCTAGACTTCCTCGTATACTTCCTAATAAAGGTGTCATCCACCGTTTAACTTTGAAAGATAGAAAACTTGACGTCTGTTTCCACAATTTCTCCAAGAACCTGTAAATGCAGTCATAGGTAATTAAAAAAGTTTGTGCTATAAAACTTTAATAAAATCATAGAAAAAGTATCAGTTATTTTTTCGTTAGTTAGAACCTTGCACTCTATCTGAAAAGTCGCTTTCATTCAACAACCAGGGGAATGGTCTCTCCCCTATTCTTTATCGTATTTTCCAGAACAAAAAGTGTCATTTCCTCCCCTGTCCCAAATATAAAATTTGCCGACCTACACGGACGCAAATTTTATGTTTACAAAATATAAATCCAGTGACACAAATCAAATAAAATCAACGTTCTGTTTTATGTCTCACGGAACAGCCCGCACCGCAAGTACAGAGATATGAGTTGCCGCTGGGTAAGTAAGCGGGATTTCGCTTGCTCCGTGGCCAGTGGCGGCTCGAGAACTCAGAAACGAGGAGGGCTGCAAAAAGTTAAACCTGGGGCTCTATCACGAGTCTACCGGCAATTATTCGCACCGAATAGTTATCGCTCGCGAGTACTCAAAAATACAGCGAGAAAATAGTCGCAACCTTCAATTTAGATCTACCACCAACGCCGAGTGAAACCGAAGGGAGTAATTTCTCACCGTTTCCGCGAGTACGAGAAGTGGAAACGATCGACCAATCAAAAGAGAGCACTCTTTCCGATTTCGAAGCATAAACAAACAAATCGACTGTCGAGTCGGTCTGTGAAGTATATTGTTTTAATGAAAACTACTTACTTTTGTTCAAATGGTTGTAGTCATGCAGTTTTTACAGCATAATCAAACATATAATTTGTTAGATAAGTGGTTAATAAGTGAAGACTCTGTGCACTGTTCACAGACAAATATTTTATATTTCTCGAATATAAATTTTTCTTTCTATTGAATCGTGTTTTTACACTTTATGTCATTGTTTTATCTGTTTATTTCTGGAATATGATATGCATAGAATGAATTCACTCTTTCTATGTATGTGCTTTGTTACGCAATAAAATACGTTTTTTTAATGTTTATTTTCAATACTACACCTATAATCACTGTATCATTTTGCATCTAATAAAGACAAATACACTCCAGAGAGTACTCCACGTATAAAACATCAAAATAACATTTTTGAATATTGTTTACAGTTGTGTTTCATGAAATCATAGGTAAATAAATGCTCTTATCAAAGAAATATCATGTAATCAGTAAGTGCTTAAGCAAGGAACCCGTCTTGCATCTTTCTGAGCAAGAGCTAACGTCAAAACTAGAGCCATCATTTAAAGTATCGCGAAACAAACGACACAACCTTCTCTCTAGCGAAAAGTGCTTCTCGCTTGCCTTTAGCGCGGTGAGAAAAAACGGTTGAAACTCGCTAGGGATTTCGGTACCCAAATGGTTTTGAAAACTTCGTGTTAACGGATTTAGATGACATCGCGAAATGTGACGTCACTAGTGAGAGAACGGGTCATTTTCTCGCAACAGAATGGTTGTTGGTAGAATCGTGATAGAGCTCATAGAGTTCAGGTAAGTCCCTAAATACCCTTGTGATTGAATCTTTAATGTAAATCGTGAGTTTAAGCCTCTTCTGTATATGGTCGTAGCTCAAGAAAATTCCATTCATCCTTTCGGAAGATATTGAAAAAAATATGAAATCCAAAAGCGTCCACATTTTTCTGTCACTCCCTTGTACATCATAATACTATTTCATTCGCATATAAGCTTATATCTTCCAGGTAAAATGCTAAAAAAGAAATTTCGTATTTTGGGCATTTTTTTGCTAATTTCAAGGTCTAATAACCCCTTAAAATGATTTGGTGCAGTGCTGCAACTCTGTAGCCCTAAAGATGGACATTCACAAGCCACACCATTCGGAGCCATTTGTTCCAAAACCCGTCGTCAGTGCCAAAATTCGCAGAGAATCGGGGTCGAAATGTTTGGATTTTCATCCGGTCCCGTTTTCCATTCGGCGCGCTGGGCCATAAATCTGAAATGCGATCGTGGGAAAGCGGGAGCGAGCCTCTCTCACGAACACGAAAATACACGGAAATTTCAATAATCGAAAATGTCAAGCATTAATTTGCTTAAATAGTACGGTCAAAGTTCACTTTTTCCTGATAACTGACACTCCTACCATATAGCATCAAATTCTAAAATGTTCGGATAATCAACACTCCTGCCATATAACGTCATATTTTGATTAGACCGGAGAAACGCTTTTGATAACTAACATTGAATATTGCCTGTGCTCACTCTATATAAAAACTTAAGCCTAAATCGATGAAGATTGCAAGCAGAGTACCTAGCTTATTTCAAATCCACCACATATGTGTTTGTGACATCATTCTTTTTATTACTTATACAGCCTTAATGACTTTTATGTGTTGTAGAGCATGTGGTATCCCGCCAACGCACCGTCAGGAATGTCGTGTAGTTTAGATACACCGATTGGCAACTCTCTGTGAGCTGACGTCACGTGACACGACAGATTTCTTCTCTTGCTAGCGACAGACATTGTTGTGCGATTCCGAGTTACAGAGCATGCTGTTCAGAACTGCCACCTTTATTGTAATACTAGCTGATATGCCCGGCGTTGCTCGGGATAAAAATATTTCCAAGTCCAAGTACTTACAACACTTTCAATTTACTAAAAGTGTTTTTCGCGGAAGCATGTTTCGTTGATTTTCGTTAATCAACTGACCCTTTGGACCAGCAGTGAAACACCCTTCTTTTTTTCTCTCCTTAGTTTGAACCACTTGGCACGAATCTCGTAGTCCTTCGTACTCCATTTCCCCCTCCCCATCATTGCTACGGCAACAGCAGAAACTTTTTCATATCTTTTAATTTTTGCCATTATCCGGACTACAATTCTCTTCTGTTTAGTGTTTTTGTCACTGACCGGAAAAACAGCTTAGTGTTCTTTCTTTTTCTCCTTAGGCCCTCTCCCTCCGGTAGGAAGTGGGTTCAACAATCTTTAAAGATTTTAAACACTCATTATGATCATTAAAAATCTGTAAAATTAAATGAAGCATCGCGGAAAGAGAGTAATTAACATCATTGTATTGTGGCGCAAACACATTGAAAGATGTATATGCTACGAAATATAAACTAAATAAAATTTCTGCGTTTTTGTTAACATTCAAAGAAAACAATATTTTTATCATAACTTTCACAATGGCAAAAATACCGGAATGAAAGATTTGATAAAACGATCAATGGTTTGAATTTCATTACAATAACAGAAAGCATTGTTACAAATTATGTATGAAATGAATTTGAAATGTTCATCAAATTAAGAAAAAGAACGCATAACACTTACTTTGAAATCATTAAAAAGATGATTTTCTGCTCTTTAAAATGGCATACAAATAATTGTTGTCTAATAAATATTTCAGAAGTTATTGGCAAAAAACATCTAAGCATTAGGCTTAAAAGCGGCTAATTTTCGTTATTTAATTAAATAACTTAAGAACTATTTAACTCTGAAAGTTGAAAATAGCACTTTTGACCTAGAAATGTTCTCTAGAATGTCGTTTGCAAATTTCATGTCTCTACCGTTCACCGTTTAGGAGGAGTTCTTATGACCGACAAACAGACAGATACATGTATTTTCTGCTTTATATTAAAGATATTTATAAAAATAAGCAAAATTTTCAGAAACAAAGGTAAATTAGTTCAAAGTCTAACCGTTGCCTAGCAACGGAGTAGCTATGAATTTGCGTTATTTCAAAATCGTCTGCAGGTAATTAAAAATTATTAAACTTTAAAAAATTAATAACATGTCACAGAAATAAAATTGGTATCACTGAAAAGGTAAGATTTGAACTTTAAGATGGTATAAAAATATTTTTTTGGACAATTTGCTCCGAAGTTACAGAGGGAAAACGGTTTCGGTTAATTTCTAATTAACTGCCTGTTTAATTAACTTTTGGTCTTAGAAAAGTTCATAAGTGTCTTCCCCTTTTCTTGAATAATAAGTGTGCAAAATTTGGTTGAAAACAGTCCATTAGTTTAGGAAGAGATGTGGAACACAGCCACATAACCACATACCCACAATGACTTTTATTTACATTAAGATGACGTAAAGGGGAGCATACGCCCTACTAATTTTTCTACTTTGTCTTTCTCTTTATGTTGTGCCATTTGTTTCGTCATGATTAAATGTTTAAAATAGCAAACTTGTTTGTTTTCGTCCCACTTAAACCCACAAGGGAGCTAGCTAGGCTTCCATTCTACATTCACGTAAAAATTTTGACTTTCAAATTTTTATTCGGTTTTTAACTGTATAATCTGACGAGTTGGCGATACCAATGAGTCCAACTACAGTCATGATAATCTGGCTCCAATTATCTTTTAACCAATTTTATTTTGTGAAACAGTAGATAAATTAGGTTATCTAAAAAGGTAACATACATAGATAGAAAATAAGTAGCGTATCTTAAAACAAACGCTTTCATTGTTGGTACTTTTATCATTTCCCCCAGACTTCACCTCCTCAACATTTGTTAAGCGTGACAATAAAATCCAACGGACATCCTCCAAACTGATTAAACCATATTCCAACCGAACGATAAGGCAAGAGAAATTGCTCATAAAACCTCGATTTTGTTCTTTGAATTCTCGTTTCCCAGGATGTTTTTCACAAACAAACGAAAACCTGGAGGAGTGATCGATACAGAAAACTCATATCTCCCCCCGGACATCTGAGACAACCTTGTCTTTAGTGTGCCCGAAGAGTTCTCTTCCTATTTCTTGAGAAAAATATGTTGTTTGGTAGAGATTTAGAAGATATCGGAATAGAAGTATAAAGTTGTTTTCCTGAACTCTATATTAGTAAGAAAAGTGGAAAATTTGATTTAGAAAGGGACTGATAGTTTTAAATCTGCGTGGGTGATCGAAATATTGTTTTTGTCGGAGGCAACATCTCTTTCTACATTTCGAGCAGTTAGAGATTATATCTCCTGATAATTTAAGTTTTTCTGCAAGTGTCTTAGCAGGGTTCGTCAAGAACTATGTTTGCCAAGTAATTCATGGACATATATTATGAAAAAAGGGAAGTTCTCGCAATAAGCTATTTTAGGAGTGAAATTTTATGTACCATTCAGAAATGTGACCTCTCAAGGCGGAATTCATAGACTGTAGCAAATGGAAAGGATACCATATTCTACTGAGTCGATGGATTTTGTGGTTCGAGTTTTAAATCATCTACGTCAATTTATAATTAGAATACAAAAGCAGAAATTGTTACGGTTCCTCGCAAGAAGAAATCACATTAAGTTCTACCTCGAATCCTTGAGAATGGAATACTTAAACGCGTGTTTAACATGATAATACCCCACTGGCTGGTGTATCTTTGTTCATTTTACGTCTATCGATAGTGATAGCAGCTCTGTGTTCCTCTTGTAACTGCTCATTGCTCTCCAAATCCTCCGTCTTCACGTCTAGTGACAGAAATGCGTAATGTTAACAGTAAATCCTTCCCATTTTTTAATATAAAAGTTAGCAAATCGTACGAACTTTAATGGCTTATTTATCTTTAAAACAATTGTGTTGTTTTCCAGTTGAAAATGTTACGTAATTTTTTTAAATTTAAGTACTTGGAAAAAAATTAGTATGCGACATAAGAAAATTAAGAGAAGTTTCGGATTCAGGAGAAAAAAATTAATATAAAATTCGTGACAGTATCAAAAGAGCAAAAAAAAAATTCGGCTTTGCGTAATCGGCGTTCCTGCCAAACATAATCATTTCGAATTTTCGACGATACTATCGAATGTTACCTGTATTAAGAAGGATACACGGGTTTACAACTAAAAACCTTAACCCTTACCCCCTTTTTACTTGCGATCGGCAACAGCTATAGTCATAATATTAGCGTCTAGGTATAGTAAAGTGGCTATACGCTATACAATGAAATCACGAACAGCACCATCTAGGGGTAAAATTCGGAGTTAGCGTTCTTATCTCGAAAATGGTACAAGATTCGGAAATAACGTCAATTACAAAATTGTAGTGGATCATCATCGCTTTCGTGCGAAACGACAGTTTGTCCACACAAATGGTAACAACCGAATGCACAAAACGCGCATTTGTTTGAATGGGATTTCGAAAAACTTCGTCGTCACGAAACGCGGAAAAATGGAGTACTTTATTGCCATTAAGATTAATTATCCTTATCTCTGCCAAAAAGCACATATGGACTGCAATAACTAATTAAAATATAGGATCGATCAGGCTGTTATCGAAAATTCCTCACCAGGCATAAACTGACCAACGTATTTTATATCGAACTTTGACAGCGAATCTAGATTTTTCTATTGTCCACTAATGGGCATTTAATATCTATTTTACGTGTCATTACGTGACATGCATGTCTCATAGGAATGCGCCACGTCTCCAAGAAACGATGTACGGACATGTAAGTGATTCATGATAAAGCT
>BGPR01037467.1:0-15117 GCA_013235015.1 Araneus ventricosus
CCTAGAAAAGCATGTATAATTGCGGCCGCATTAAAAAAATACTGCGGATACTGTTATCTAAAAAAACATGTTCACACCTAGAAAAGCATGTATATTTTCAGCCGCATTAAAAAAATACTGAGGATACTATTATCTAAGAAAGCATGTTCACACCTAGAAAAGCATATGTAAATTCAACCGCATTTCTATTACTGAAAATATTCCATCTCAGTATTAGTCACAGATGTCTGATTGGAATCGATCATCATTCCGATGCGAACTCTCGTTGTCATGGTGTTCGGTGTGAAATGAAAGCCGATTTGGTATCGTAATAAATTCTTCCTTTGTCAATTCGCTTAGAGAATGCATGTCAATGCATCAAAAGCCAATACTTCGTCACAGAAAAGCGAACAGGCTGGTTAAAAATGCATTGTGTCAGAAAAAGAAAACCATTCTGAAGAATTTCCGCTGCCAGTTTTTCAGCCTTTTAACAAGAGAATTAAAAACTACTAATGCCAGATTTCAGATATTTTTGAAAGAAATAATTTCTCAAAATAAATCACGCTAAGACGTATTACTAATATAATAGCTCAGATCTGTCTCTCACTGATCCGGTAACGCTTTGACGTCACCAACAATAAAATTCGCGCCACAGCACGTTAAACAGCATTATTTCTTTGTTAGAGAACCTAAATTTCAGCAGTTTTAAATTTTAAAAGTAATCGACATTCTAATTTCAAATTTAATATCTCTAAAATAATGAAATAAAATTTGCTATCGATTGATATAAAATTTTTCTCGCTATGATCAATAGTTCCAGAGAAATTTTAAATTATATTAATCATATATTTCAAATTAATTTCCGGTTTTTAATAGAAAGTAGCAAATCACGTCAGGGGTATATCATGCGGGTGATATAGTTTGGACGCCACGATGTATCCGATTATTTATTGCAATCGTGATGATATAATTTGATAATATTTTTTGGCAACGTTTGACAAATAGAGAAAGTGTTTTGTTTTGATTAGACATCTGAAGTACAAGGAAAATTGTTAAACAAAGAAAAATACTTCCCATGGAATACTGTTTACCAAGAGGTTCTTTGAATAAAGAAATATGTAAATAAAATATTTCCTGTCATAAAACATTATTTTATTTGTTTTCAATCAATATTAAACATTTTTCTCTCATATATATATCGATTTAAACACGTCAAATTTGACGGGAAATCTCTTGAATGAAGAGGCAATTTGCACCCGTCATACCATGACGAACGATTTTCTAGTTAATATAGAATAAAATACCACTTACAGATGTTCCTTCTCGATGTATCCCTTTTTAAAAGGATTAACCCTCTGACTGTGTAATTTTTAAGGCACTCTTTAGATTCAACGTTTGTAAGCGTATTCAAATACCGTTGTACCAAGCGAGTTATTTATATGCAAATCATTATTTCTTTAATATGATCCAACACTATAAAAGTACTAAGCAATCTCATTAACCTGTGAAAAACGCAGGATACAGCACAAAAGAGACTTGCTTCCTACCTTCGGAAATCGCTGGATGCGCAGTCGCAGGGTTAAAAAACATTAAAAATGCTTTGATTTTAATAAAGTGTACGTTTTATGATGTTACAATTGCTAAAAAGTCATTTACAGTTTTTAGTTTCCAAAAAATATTTAATGGAGTCAATTCACCCGACATCACAGTCACACTATACCAATAATAATGTATGCCATCTAATTGCGCCTAGAGTTACGCTGTATTGTGTCGTCGTGTCACTTTTCCTCCTGCAAAATGCCCAATGGATTCCAGAAATAAATAGGCGCGGTCACGTGAGCATGAACTGACTTCATTCAACAATTGCTATGACTCTAATAATAAGAATGAATTTGAATTTATATAAAAATTAATTGAATCTTCTTGTCGAAACGAAGATATTTTAGCACTTAAAAGCCCAGTGTTGCCTCTAAAAAACATACCCAATTTTCTCTGCTAAAATCTTGAGAATAAGACTGACGCCCTAAATCCTGTTGTTGCCAAGAGGATACATGCTGAAAATGTGATTAAATCAATTTACAACATATACAGTGGCTCCCAAAAGTGTTCGTACACTTACTATTTTCAATGAAATAGGGCTCTATCCATTAATTAAAAATAATATTTCAGAATGCGTATTTAATAATAAGATCTATAATCTATTCTTAGCAAAGCTACATGAAATAATTTTAAACATATAAAAACTTTATTTTTAAGAAATCAATAATCAAAAAGTAACAAAAACTTTATCTCACAAAAGTCTCGTACACTGAAATATTTTCGGACAAATTCATAATTTAAATTATCGTCTGTCACTTTATTTTTATTTTTGCACTGTGGTGACATTCAAAAAATCGTTTGGCTTTAATTTTTGCTGGCTTACACCGTAATATTCTATTTATTATTTAAAAATGGCTCGTAGAAACAACAATCAGCCTTCGAAAATTGATTATTTTTCATCATAGTAGGGGTAAATCAATTCGGAATATCTCTAAATTAGTTAATTTATCCCAATCTAAAGTGCAGTATGTGATAAAACGTTTTAAAAAAGAAAATCGAATCGAAAACAAGGTAAGGAAAGGTCGACCTGCAAAGTTAGGAAAATGTGATCAGAGATTTATGATTAGAAAATTTGTGAAAAATCTACGTTTGAGTGCTTTAAAAGTTTCTGCAGAATTTAATGAAAAATTTTCTACTTCTCAATTTCACCTGAAACTGTTCGACGAGTTCTCAGAGCAGCTGGATTAAATGGGCGTTCTGTCCGTAGAAATTTTTTTGTTAGCGCGAAAAACAGAAAGCTTAGGTTTTCCTTCGCAAAATCAATGTTAAATAAACCCGAAACGTATTGGAATAATGTCTTATTTGCAGATGAAAGCAAATTTAACATTTTTGGTTCCGATGGACGTATAATGCTATGGAGAAGAAAAAATGAGGAACTTAATCCCAAGAACTTAGTTGGAACAGTTAAGTATGGCGGTGGAGGTGTCCTTGTGTGTGGGTGCATGTCAGCATCAGGACTTGGTATTTATTGATGGCATAATGAATTATGCTCTTTATTTAAATATTTTAATAGACAATTTAAAATTATCAGCCCAAAATTTGGGTATTGGAAACAACTTTGTTTTTTATCAAGATAACGATCCTAAGCACACGGCTCTCAACATTCGCCTCTGGTGTTTCTATATTTTCCACAAAATTTGAAAACACCACCTCAATCACCAGATTTAAACCCAATAGAACATATTTGGAGAGAACTGGAGGTTAGAGTACGAAAACACGACATTAAAACAAAAAGCGAATTAAAAACAGTAATGATGGAAGAATGGAGGAACATTGATGCAGAAATTACAAAAAAACTAGAGATGTCTATTCCCAAACATTTAAAAGCTGTTGTGGATGCTAAAGGATCTCCTGCTAAATATAATTTAACGAAAAATTAGAATATTTATTAACATGTAGAGATTTTGTTTTAAGTGTACGAAGACTTTTGTGAGTTAAAGTTTTTGTTACTTTTGGATTATTGATTTCTTAAAAATAAAGTTTTACTATGTTTTAAAAATATTTCATGTAGTTTTGTTAAGAATAGATTATAGATCTTATTATTAAATACCTATTATGAAATATTAATTTTAATTAATGGATAGAGCACTATTTCATTGAAAATTGTAAGTGTTTGAACACTTTTGGGAGCCACTGTAGATGGCCGCCTGAGTACTGATAAAAAATAAAAGTTGGTACTTGTCACAGTTGCAACTTTTTTGCTTTGTTTGTATACTTCTATTTATAAAGAAAATTTGTTTCCGAAATAAAGCCCATTGTTGTCAATGGGTCACAAACTGTTTTCAGCTGTAAACCTTTCTTAATACAAAATAGGATTTTTTAAATATTTTCTCATGTTTTATTCGAGAAATGACAGTCAAAAAACATTTTTCAATAATTAAAAAAAAACATTTTTAAAGAGTAAATATTTAAGAGTTATAATTTATCTATTTATGTTTTTGAATTAGTAACAACAGAAGCCATAATGTGGAATGAAACTTCCTTGAAGCATATAAGGACTTTTATTTTTAACTAGAAAATCACCCTTCATGGTATGAGGGGTACAAATTGCCTCTTCATTCGAGAGATTTCGCGTCAAATTTGACGTGTTTAAATAGATATCTATGCGAGAGAAATGTTTAACATTGATTGAAAACAATTAAAATAAACATATATTTTATGTCAGAAAATATTTTCTTCAAAAATATTTATCAAATTATATTATCACGATTGCAATAAATAATCAGATGAATCGTTTACTACTTTCTATTGAAAAAAGGGAAATTGATTTGAAATATATGGTTAATATAATTTAAAATTTCTCGGGGACTATTGATCATAGCGAGATACATTTTATATCAATCAATAGCAAATTTTATTTCACTATTTTCGAGCTATTAAATTTGAAATTTGAATGACAATTACTTTTTTTAATTTAAAATTACTGAAATTTAGGTGCTTTAACAATGAAATAATGCTGTTTAACGTCTCGCAGTGCTATGACGCTAATTGTAGTGTTGGCTACGTCTGAGCGTTACCGGATCAGGGAGAGACAGATCTGGGCTATTATATTAGTAAGAGTAGCATATAGAGAGGAGACAGGCGGCTTGAATTTGTGAATATTTTTCGAACTATGCCCATTTTAATCGTGGCAAAAATCAACTTCAGCGAATTTTTAAACAGTAATAAAATTGAATTTAATTTAAATTAGGGAAATTTTCTTAATCATAGAAAGCAAATTATCTACATGATTGAGAAAGGTGTGCTTCACTTAGTATAAAAAATTTCAAACATGTATCTGTAATAGATATTAAGAAAAGGTACATCGAAATTGCCAATTTCACATTTTTCGTTCTGACACAAAAAAATTTGTAAAAAATAAGTTTTTGAATTTTTTTTTAAAGACTTTTCAGTATAATGAGAAAAATGTAGGGGAAAGTGGTGTACCTAGGTCCTATTTTTACTTCTTAATTTTTAATTGGATAATTACTAAAAGACAGGTAACAAAACAATTTTTCTTTCATATTTTAGGCCTTTATACACAACATATATTTTTTGTAGATTTTTTTAAAAAAGTATTTCAGTGCATTATTTACAATTTTAAAAAAGTGCAAATAGGACCAAGGTACACCATGGGTAGTGTACCTTGGACCAACTATTTCTAGATTTTTAAAATTTAACCGAATAGTTTGAACATAAACATTTATTGGTATTTTAGCTACAGAAAAATGCTAATGAGCACTTTTACTTAATGAGTCTTAGATTAGACCGAATATAAAATTATTACAGCAACAGTTTCATTCCTATGAGTAAGCTTAACCAACATTGTAATTAGACAAGTCAATTCCAAATGTTGATTTCTGAAGCAGCCTTTCAGATCCTCCAGTCAACACGGGATGTGGTAACTTCCATATTACATCACATTTTTCCACAACATAAGTTGTAGACCATGTAGTGGCCATGCACCAAGGTACACCACTTGGCCATTTCATGGAAAATGGCTGACTACTAAATTGAGGTTAGGCTTAACATAATTTCTAACACGTGTTATTATAGTTAAAACTATGCTTTATAAGTTAGGCATTTTACTATAAAGTAATTTATGTATGTTTAGGAACTATTAACACAAAATTCAACAGGAAAAAAATTACTTTTGATGGGTCAGTTTCCTTTTTCAGGATTCATTCATTCAAATAAGCACCTTGACAAATAAATTCAGGTTCACTGGGACATCTGGTGGCAAGTGCACAAAATAAATATAGCATTTTCTATACATCTATACAGATGGCGCTAAAATCGGCATAGGATCAAGGTACACCACCTTCCCCTACTTTACTTTTATAAAAAATTTCAATCATGAATTTATAACATATTTTAAGAAAAGGTACATCGAAGTAACAGGGTTAGGGTTAACGGACTTAGGGCTCCAACTCCCCTTAACAAGAATAACAATACAACTTTTATAAGAAACAACATATGAGGACTGTATCACTAACACTGCCTAACGGTTGCTCGACATCAAATAAAAAATGTTATAAAAGGAACAAAAAGACTAAAAAGGACAATAATAATACACAAACAGGAAATTAAAGTGTAGGGAAGGATAAAAGAAGACTCGGAATGATTCTGAACAAACAGCCAACGCACACTCGGAGGCTGAGACATATTGATTGGAGAAGGTCAGCCTCTGCAGAGTTCTTTGCTGCGACTGGTTTCAGTTTCGGAACTGGACCGGTATCTCACGTACCAGATATTGGATGGCCTCCTACGTGAAATAATCTGTGGATCTTTATTGTTCTATGAAAATTAGAACGCTTACCATCATTAACCCTCTGATTGCATATCCCGCGATTTCCACGGGTTGGAAGCATGTCTATTTTCTGCTGCGTCCTACAATTTTCGCAAACTAATGTGTTTACTTAGAACTTTTATGGCGTTGGATCATATTATACTAATAAAGCTTTGCATATAAATAACTACTTTTATGGCGTTGGATGATATTATACTAATAAAGCTTTGCATGTAAATAACTCGCTTGGCTCAACGGCATTTGAACATGTTTTTCACAAACTAATGTATTTACTTAGAGCTTTTCTGGCGTTGGATGATATTATACTAATAAAGCTTTGCATGTAAATAACTCGCTTGGCTCAACGGAATTTGAACATGTTTTCCACAAACTAATGTGTTTACTTAGAACTTTTATGGCGTTGGATGATATTATACTAATAAAGCTTTGCATGTAAATAACTCGCTTGGATAAACGGCATTTGAACATGTTTGCAATCATTGCATTTAAAAAGTGGTTTAAAATAATTACACGCTCAGAGGGTTAAAGAAATGGTGTGATAAGACTCAAAGTATTCCTGGTCAAAACACTTTAGAGGGAAAAAATCCGGTTTTAAGAAGGCCAAATCCCGGTATAATGCATTTCAGAGGATGGGGAAACGAATACCACAAAATAGTTTCTAGTATGAACAGTACGGGAAGATGGGTAAGTTATGGTATATTATAAGTTATGATATATTGTAATTTATGGTATACTATAAGTTATGGTATATTAACACTCTGACTCCTAAACCGCCCGTAACCGGCCATACAACTTCTATACTAGTGGGGCTGATTTCGGCCGGTTGCTGTTCCGAAAGGGAGGAGAAGGCAGTTGGGCGAGTGGTCATTAAAAGGACCCTGAGGGGAGAGATGAAAGGTCTGCCATTCATATCTCCCACCACCCGTAGTGAGGAGAAAAGGGGGGACGAGGCGGACGAATCCATTCCACAGATCAATTAATAAGCAAATTTCTGTATACAACTGTACTCAGATTTTGAGAACTCTTAGTAGTCAGAGGGTTATAAGTTATGGTATATTGCAAGTTATAGTATATTGCAAGTTATAGTATATTGTAAATTTTGGTATATTGTAAGTTATGGTATATTATGGCCTATATTATATATACCAGCAGGAGCGTTCTCCTCTCGACTTTCTCGTATACTTACATAATACGGCGCATTTTGTGTTGAGTTTCGTAGCGAGGTGAAGAAAATCAAGCACACATTTTATAATTTTGTTTTCCGATCATTTGCTTCCAAAATTTGTTGCCAATCTGCAATTTCGATGCCAAGATCACATGGCGAATTTCATATCAGGAACTTCTTGCCTTATTATTGCGTTCAAATGTACATTAGTAGACAGACCGATATACAGTCAACACATTGGCAGATTTGGTTCATAATGTGATACAAATCTGTCTGCCTAGTGATGAAACCACAAGTCAAATTCCACATATCTACCTCGTTGTGGTTTTCAGATATAGAATCCACATGAATCTGGACGGGTACAACAACTGATTTTCCAAAGATGGAGTTCGTCCAACATTTGATAGAAATCTGCTATCTTGATGCAAAGAACACATGTCAAATTTCATCTGTATAGCTTGTTTCATCTCGAGTTATCTTGTGCACATGCATACCAGTTAACACCAACCTCTGAACCCTGTGTCTGAGGACAGGTCGAACATTTCACAGACAGACAGCATAATTCCGAAATTGTGTTTTTTCTACTCAGGGAGATCTAAAACGTGGAGATTCATCAAAATGTCGAGGTGGGGGTCTTTTCACGATTACAATGCAGTTCAACCCCTGTTAGCCGATCTAAAGGGGGTGGAGGAAACCGTTTCGGATAACGAATTTTTCGATTAAGCCTTGAACATCTATTATTATTTTGTATCAAGTTACAGTATGCAATTCTGAAATGTTTCGAGTGTAAAACGAATTTAAAGTTCTCTTTCTAGGCTACACGTATGTTATTAAAAAAAGTTAACCCTCTGTCGGGCAATATTCGCACCGACGAGTTCGGACGCAATGTGCCTGACAATATCGTAATTAATAGTTAACACCCATTAATTTTAATTACAGCATTCTAATATTAATCACTGACATTCTTGGGGAGGCTTGAAAGAAAAAAGTGGGGATATCGTTCCAAAAAAGTCATGCCTTCGTTATTATTTCCGTGCAGTGCAGCACGTTTTCTTTATATTTGAGGATTCGGGGACATTTCGGATAACTCGGGTTTCGGTTAACCAGGGTTTTAATTTTCACGTAAACTTATGTCCCTCCATATTGGTCTAATGGGTGTCAGGAACGGAAACAATTTTGACGCTTTTTGTGGTAAAGTTAAACGCTTACAGCTCAGCAACCAAATAACATAGAGATTTGGTTTTAGTTTCATTTAACAGACAAATGTATACATTGAAGATTACAAAAATAATTATAGAATTTGGAATTACTGTTTAGTCGCAGTCCAGCTGCAAAGTTCGTGAAAATCACTAAAAATTTTGATGACTTCACAGTGACAGATCACACGCAGACTATCCAAGTGCATTTGGCAAGTCATTAATCGATCTTACGTTCACGCGAAATATTACTGAAGAATTGTTGAATTACTTCGAATTTAATGGTAAAGTTAAACGCTTATAGCTCCGCAATCAAATAACACAGAGAATTCGTTTTAGTTTCATTTCACAGAAAAAGGTAGACATTGGAGATTTCAAAAATAAATCTATAATTTGTAATTATGATTTAGTCACAGTCGAGTTGCAAAGTTAGTGAAAATCTCGAAAAATGTTGATGACGTCACAGCGGCCGATGCGCGCGCAAGCATTGGTTGTGAGCGGTATATTAACTAGATTTTAACAGATTAATAATTCATTCATTTCAGATTAATTAATTCATTCAGATTAATTAACTTAACAGAGAAAGGTCACAGAGCAAAGGTGATAGGTCAAAGTCACATAGAGCTACTTTAGTCACAGAAAGTCACGGTTGAGTAATCGGTTAATTAGCTATCCTTAATTAATTATTATTAACAATTGTTTATTTAATTCCATTGCCCTTTCCATCGATTTAATTAAGTTGAATTGATTTTAGTTTCATTTAACAGAGCATAGAGCATAGGTCAAAGTAACATAGAGCTACTTTAGTCGCATAGAACAACTTTAGTCACAGAAAGTCACAGTTGAGTAATCGATTAATTAGTTCTCCTTAATTATTATTAACATTTTTTGATTTAATTGCAATGTCCTTTCCATCGATTTAATTGAGTTGAGTTGGTTTTAGTTTCATTTAACAGAGAAAGGCCATGGAGCATAGGTGATAAGTCAAAGTAACACAGAGCTACTTTAGTCACAGAAAGTCACAGTTGAGTAAGGTAAGCAAGTCTACGCCCTTCAATCCAGCGGCCGTTTGGGATTGAAAACAGTCTGCCGTCGAATTCGTTGCTTATTTTGAGATTTATGTAACTTGCAAAGGAAGGGCGGCATACTAAAACTTCGCCCCGGGCGGCAAAAGTTGCAACTACGCCACTGCTCATCAGGATACAAACTTATGTCGTCTATCTCAAAATACGTCACGTTCAGCTTTAAAACGAAGTGTTAATTCAATTAATTTATTTAAATTACCTTTCGATTCGTACGTAATTATACGAAATGCTTCAATTAATTCAGCCAGCCAAATGTTGCGATCCGTAAATGTTTCACATTAAGCTGGCTGTATTTTACATTCTTTGATATTCGTAAGGATTGAATATCTAAAAAAGACAAAACAACCATAATAGAAGCAATTTATTTGGTGCCCGCAAGTGCAGCATCATCCAGGAAAAAATTGCGAAGTACAAGGATATAGATACGAATTAAGGGAAGTTTTAGTTGTGAAAGAGGTAAAAATACAATAATATTAATAAAAAACGAGTGGAAAAGAAACGAGGAGGAATAAGAATCTGGTGGATGATGCCAACAGAGGCCTTCATCTATGCAGACTCAAAAATAGCATAGGTTTTCTGTCGAGGAAAAACGACTTTAAGGTCTAAATTTGAATTTTCCTTTAAGGCCTGAACCTATTCCGGAACAAATTGGAGAGAAAAACATTTATCCACAAAGAAGAAATTCAAAACAGTCTTTCAAAAATAGTCTGAACAGAAGGGCTTAAAATATCTTTTGTTGTGGAATGGGAAAAAAAAGAATGACGCTCAAAAGTGAACTTTGTTTATAGGTTTGGGCACCTATCTTCATGTAGTGAGTAGTTAGTATACACTAACTAAAAACCTATTTTTTTTTTTTTTTGATATTCGTAAAATAGTTTTAAATAAAATAGGAAAAAATAGAATTACGCTTTGTTACTGTCTGCATCCCTCTAAATTCGTGTACTTAACCCCATTTGTAGTTTAGGATAGTATATTTTTAATTTCTTGTTTCCCTCTTTCAGTGTGCGTGCGTGTGTGCATGCATATGTAAGTGTGCTAATGCTCGTATATGTATGTACTTTCTCTCAAATACTGTATTTGATCTTTTCCAGAGTTGTGCAACATTAGCGACATAATTTCAATGACTACGAATAATGTTTTTGATTTTCCCTTTATAAATTTTGATTCGATCTAAGATCTGAAAAAGGTCTTATAAGAAAACATTTACAATTTAGCTTTCTTTATGTAAAAAGTATAACAGAAAAAGGAGGGTTTTTTCCCTTAAAATAGGACCGTGCAACCAAGTGAAATCTTAAAACATATAAAAATGCTCAATTCTGGAATAAATTCTTGAAGAATGCGAAAGAAGGTACGAAGAACGCAATAAAAAAATTATTCCATGCTTAGTATTGGAAGAAATGTATGACATTTTATGGATCGAAAACTGACATCAGCCGACAATCAGACACGAAAATCGTGCAAGGTAAAAAAATCGTCACAAACCTATTTATGTTTATGTCTTATTTTTTGAAAACTTCCACAACTTTCAAAAATATTTTATGGTAATTTTTATAACAACAGAAAAGCAAGACGAATTAAGATAAGGCTTCTTTTATAACTACTCGTTCCTTTTCTCGCTGTCATAGAGCTTCGTTTTTTTTATTTTTATTTACTTTTAAATACTTTCTCGGCTCAAAGAAACGTTTAGGTCAAAAAAAGCCTTAAAGAATTTCATTTCAGACGAACTGGAAGAAGATATATATCCAAGATCTGAACAAAAGTTTTATAAAAATGAAAAACTCGCTTTACTTATATTACGTTTTCATGTAATAATCAATATTTCTTAAGTTTCTGCCTTAGAAATGTGATCTTAAATAATAAATAAGTCTTTTAAATTTTTAATTTATTGTAAATAAAAATTTATTCATGAAAAGACAGCTTGTGCCGTTCGAAGAGTATTTTCAGTTCTTGTAAATACAATTAAATATTCATATGAAGTACCTTTCTCCATTAAGTTATTTTTTTATCATTATATTATTTTAGGTGTTTCCATTTTAGTATACTGTAAGTGTCTATGAAAGCAAAATGAATCGTAATGCAAAGATATAACCAGACATATTTTCCATTCTAACTTACTTATAACCGCCCAGGCCCTGCCTACCCAAGAGGGTGTAAAGCCTTTCACAGGCAGGAGGGGAAACATAAAACAAAATTAAAAAAACTACACTAAAATAAGAATTTACAAAGAATCCCAAGGGGTGAGCAGAACAATTTAAAAATTATCGTTTACAACTATGAACTCAAAAAAAAATAATAAAAAGAGCAAAAACACAAATCACAAAAAGAATAAAGAGCAAAAACACAAATCACAAGAAGAATAAAGAGCAAACACGCAAAGAGCAGAAACTCAGAAAGCTTAACATTAAAAACACAAAGAGACTAAGAGCAAAAACGCAAAACCCAAAGGGCAAGAACACAAAAAGCTTAACATTAAGAACACAAAAAGATTAAGAGCAAAAAACGCAAACCCCAAAGGGCAAAAACACAAAAAGCTTAACATTAAAAACACAAAGAGATTAAGAGCAAAAACGCAAAGGGCAAGAACACGAAAAGCTTAACAGTAAGAACATAAAAAGATTAAGAGCAAAAATACAAAACGCAAAAACTCAAAGAGCAAAGACGCAAAAAACTAAACATTAAAAAACACAAAACACGGCAACGGTGCAAAATATAATTTTTATATTACCTTTATTATTTATTATTATTACTAACCAACTTCGGTAACCAGCTGCTCGACCGTAATATTAATATCCCGTAGCTATACTTGCTAAGAGGCGAAATAAATTGTCGAAATCGGTCTAATTGTTGAGGCTGGGGGATTCTGTTAAAGTTTTATACGCTCGGAAATGGTGGGTGATGGAAGGCATTTGACCTTTGATGACGTATCTATGGGTCGAGAGCTTTCTTATGGAATAAAAATCGGCGAAATCGCAATGGCAATACACTTATGCATTTGGCTGCTGAGAAAGATCACTTGAGTGTAATGGAATTACTTATGAGTAAAAAGTTTAATTTTAGGTCTCGCAATATGAGTACAGTGGTTGGGACTGGAGTATTCTGGCAAGATTTTTCCCCATAGAGAATGTACAGCGAGGTAGTGTTTTTTAGATTTCTCTCGAAACAGGAGGGTTGTAGAGAGAGCATGTGGCCATTGACGGTGTGTCTAGGGGTCATAAGTTTGCATATGAAATAGAAAATGACGAAATCGATCCAGTGGTTAGGGCTGGAGGACTCGTTCTTTGGATTTGCCAATTATTTTAAATATATAGATTATTTATAAATTATAGGAAATTTAATGTATTTTATGCATAAATTGCCATTAATTTCTGCACTAATTATTTTTAGCAGATTATAACGAAATATTTGTACCAGATTAAAATACGATATGTAATTTCAAGAAGATGACAGGTAAAAATAAGCATCATATTAAATTAGAAGGTCGTAGAAACATACAATAATAAGACAAAGTAGATTCAAAATTAAGAAAAATTGTTTGGTAAGTTTTCACTGAGTTAATTTAAAGAAAAAAAGCCAGGAATGCTCCCAACTCAAGCACTTTCACGTACAAACTCGAAACATTGGGGCACTAAACATTCTTCTTCGTTTTTCGATATTTCTGTTTTCAACAAATGTTTCGGAAGAAGTTTTTAAATAAAATACTGTGTCTGTTTTTCTTTAAATTATAAAAAATAATAATAATTCCTGCGAGTTTACCTTTTGAAAAATTTAGTTTATTAGGCAGTGATTGAAAATTTCACAAAAGTAACTAGTCACTATGGAAAATGAATTAAATATATTTATTTTAAAAATGCATCTTTCAACGAAACGTTTTTTGGGCGTTATTTGAAACTTCCTGATAATTTTCATTTAGGAATTTGAATTAAATCTAGCTGAAAATACAAGAGACCCCAAAATGCACAAAAATGTCCATAGATTGATAAATTATGTGAATTTATAGGATTTTTTTTCAATGAAATCATACAGATTATGCGCTGGATTTTCGAAATAAGTCACTATTTTGAAAACTGAAAGCATTTATAACGAGGAAAAATTGATCATAGTACAACGTTTGCTTAATTTATGGAAACCATCTTCTTATTTAAAGTCACTATTTTGCCAATAAACCGCAAAGAAATGTCATGCTAGCAGAATTTTTGTATAATCAAGAAACATATGCCAAAAATGAATCATATATTATAGAAAAGGATTCTACCCTGGATATAAACTTGTATAACACAAAGAGGCTTCATTCGTTTTGACGAGCGCCAAACTGACACATAGAACGATTTTGGTGGCAGTTTTTGTGCATCATGTGCCCAGGTATCGATCTTTCCTCAACTTTAATCTTGCCGATTGAAATGAAATTTGATCCAGTAAAAGAGGGAAATTACCGGAAATAAATCTTGAACAATAATTACTGTCTTCCAGACGGACATTGCATCCAATAGTGACTCGATCACCTTTTTTGATCACTTTTCCGATTCCGAATGAGAATTACCACTCAGTCTCGGGGACGGTAACTCGATTTTGACACCGGCTTCAACAACAACAACAACAGCGAGGTGCTTAGTTACTTGGCAGATTGCTTACGTGCCAAAGCCCGTTGTGTGTAGCTACCGAATTAGCGCGTATTTACCCAGCAGGGCTGGCATCTTCCTAGAGAAGGACCTTCAATCCGATCTCACGAATCAACGCCTCGGACCACCCCGAAGAAAGGCAGGGTGGGAGGGAGGAGGGCATCCATCTGACCAAACAAGAGCTGCCACCAGACAAAACTAAGTGTCCGTGATTGTCATTAGCTCGGAAAGGGTCTTTCAGGTTCAATCCTAGAAAGTGCAATTATTTGCCTTCCTTTAAGAGTGGAAGGTTTGCCTCCCCTCTGAGTGAGCAGGAAGAAGGGAGGCAAAGAAAAAAAAGGCATGAGAGATGACAAGGAATGCCCATTTGCGCACCCTCTCTTTTTCTTCCTTTTTGTTGCTGCCTTTCTTCTCTTTCTTCGATATTTTTTCGCCTCCGCCATTGCGTCACTGTATCTTAATCTTTTTTTCTTGCTTCTTTTTCCTTGACGGTGCCAGAAGTCAAATATTTGAGAACTTCTGACAGTATGCAGCGTATATTTGTCACAGATCGCGACGTGGCTTGGATTTATAACGCGGCCTGGGTTTGTTTTCGCTCCGTTGTGTTCCAGTTGAAAAGGATCGAGGGTGTTGCGGCTGCGCGTTTTAAATTGGTAATTACGGTTACAGTATAAAGCGGGAAACTTAA
>BGPR01037468.1:0-14575 GCA_013235015.1 Araneus ventricosus
AGCAACTTCAAAGTGTTTCTAAAAATAAATAGCGTCGATGGTTAGTAGTAGCGTGCGTATTTGATTTGAATTCACTTCTCATTACTCAAACTGCCACCACCGTGCGAGACTCCGGTTCGTTCATGCCGCTTACTCTAGTGTGGGTTCCTCCCACGCCTCTATTTTGTATTAGTTGCGTATTATGTCTATGTCAGGTGTCATTAGTAAATGAGTGGCTTCTGCGTTGTGTGTCAAACTTGGCATTAATCTTTCTCAATAATGTTTGGTATTGAGCTATTCTGTTCAGTTCGCTTCTGAAATGGATCCGTCAACGTACACGAAAATTACGTGACAATCAATTAAATGTCCCATATTTGGCTGTCCGAGAGATTTCCTTCCAAACAGACTCCCTACATGCGAGAATGTTCTCCAATATTGTTCTGAAGAGAGGTTTGTGTTTGCAAGGGAGACCGAAAACAAAAAAAAGTATGTTTTTCAGTTTGTAACAACTCAGTGCCACAAAAAGTAATATATATATATATATATTATTTTGATAAGGCGGCAATCCTTACAGTTTAAAATCATAGCAATGTCCAGCTCATAAATACCTTCTACGATATATATCGTAATCTTAGGACAGCTTGCAACCAGGACTAGGAGAAACCAGACTTAAAAAAAAAAGGATTGATTTGTTTAAAATCCAAGCAAACACACTTTTTGGTATATATACCTATAAGTGTGTAATGTATGTACACTGAAGAGCCAAAAAAAAAAAACTGGTACACCTTCTTAATATCGTGTCGTGCCCCCACGAGGACGCAGAAGTGACGCAAAACGACGTGGCATGGACTCGACTGGTGTCTGAAGGAAATTCATACCATGAATCCTGCAGGGCAGTCAACAAATCCATAGGAGTGCGAGGTGGTGGAGATATCTTCTCAACAGCATGTAGCAAGGCATCCTGGATATCTTCAATAATGTTCATCCCTGGGGATTTAGGTGGTCAATGGAAGTGTCTAAAGTCAGAAGAGTGTTCCTGGAGCCACTTGGTAGCAACTCTCGACGCGTGAGGTGTCGCATTGTCCTGCTGGAATTGTCCCAATCGGACGGAATGCACAATGGACATGAATGAGTGTAAGTGATCCGATAGGATGCTTAAGTACCTGTCACCTGTTAGAGTCGTCTCTAGATGTATCAGCGGTCCCATATCACGCCAACTGCACACGACCCATACAATCACAGAGGCTCCACCAGATTGAATAGTCCCCTGTTGACAAACAGGGTTTATGGATTAATGATGCTGTCTCCATACTTGTACACGTGCATCCATCCGATACAATTGGAAACCAGACTCGTCAGACCAGGTAACATGTTTCCAGTCATCAAGAGTCCAATGGTAGTGTTGTCGGGCCCAGGAGAGGAGTAAAGCTTTGTGCAGTGCAGTCAACAAAGGTACACGAGTGAGCCTACGGCTCTGAGAGCCCAAATTAATGACGGTCCGTTGAACAGTTCGCACGCTGACACTTGTAGATGCCACATCATTGAAATTTGCAGGAATTTGAGGAAGTATTGTACGTCTGTCTAGTTTAAGGATTCGTTTCTGACGTCAATGGTCCAGTGTTTTCAATGTCTTTTTTCCGGCCACACCGATGGCAGAAATTTGATGTTTTACCTGATACCCGATATTCACGGTACACTCATGAAATGGTCGTACTCGAAAATCCAAATTTCATCGCTACTTCGGAGATGATACGTCCCATCTCTCGTGCGCCGACTATAACGCCACGTTCAAAGTCACTTAAATCTTCAAAACACGCCATTGCAGCAGCAGGAACCGATCTAATACATTTGTCAGATATCTGTTGTCTTATATGGGCGTTGCCGACCGCATCGGGTTACGATGATTGGTTGCATATAACCGTTATTTGCATATGCACGCCTGTACCAGTTTTTTTGGCTCTTCAGTGTATATTGCCCTTGTAAAAATACTCCAGACGTCTGCGAATGTCCAATTTACATTTATTGTTATGGGTGAGAAACATAACGAGATTCCTGTTATTGAGCAAAGATTCGTCTATCTTCCGGATGACCGTGGATTAGGAAAAATTGGTACTTAAGATACAAAGTTGAAATGTAGAATTAATTTTAAAAATTAACAACTATGATTTATTTTAATGCCCTATAAGTTTTATAATTAAGACGAATGCGAGATTGGACCGTAATCACGATTTGACTAGTCATTTGGACAGTTGCAACTTTTCATTGCCCGACACATGTCTAAAAGATATCTCTGATCTTTATTCAAATATTTTGTATTCACCTCTGGGGTTTCGCAATCTGTTGGGTGAAAATTTATCACTGGCAGTTTTTTTGCCCCCCCCCCCCCGCCCGATATTCTCTGCAATCGGTCAAAACGATCTCGGGTCAGTTGTTCTCCCATCCAAGTGCCGAAAATGGCGATAGAAAGGTAGTTCGATGAAATGCAGTAAACAGATAGTCCATCGCACTTTGTCCTCCAACATACGTTTCGAGTTGACGAACAGCACCACTCTTCCAACCAGTATCAATATTAGTAAATTCACAATGTCCAAGTGATTTCGTGAAATTCCTTATTTATTTAGGTTACGTATAAAACTAGATGCAATGCCTTTCTCAGATCGGAGAAAAATTGGCAAAATAAATCGAACCAGATCCGTTGATGATAAAATAATACCCTTTCTTCATTATACGACAAAACTGTTTTGATTCAACCTATATACAGAAAAGGCAAATACCATGACTCACTCACTCATCAAGAAATCTCTCAAACCAAGAGGCCTTGAAATTTGGCAGATGGTTGCTTTTTGGGTAGTTGTTGCTAACTAAGGAAGGATTTTTCAAAATTTTAATTAATTAAAAACATTAAATTTTTGCGTATTTTCGCTATAATTTCGGATCATATTGTCGCAGACAAACCATTTTAACATTATCTTAAAGTTTAAAGAAATAGATTTTTAATGACGCCAATTTTGTTTTCATGTGACGTTCTGTTTAATTTGAATAAACTTTTGAAAATTTTTTCAAACACAACTTCCAGGGTAGAAATGGCGTTCGTTCACGGTTTATCAAGGTCACAACATAAAGATATAGCACCAGAGGGGGGAGAAAGGTTTGTGACTGGTTAAGATATAGGGAGAAATTCTGCCCAAACATAGTTAACACCAGTGGCGGCAAGTCAGGGGGAGGGGCGAGGTGGATACTACTACTTTTTTAGGGAAAGATAAAATTTTTATTTCATTTAGCTACCTAAAAATTTGGAATTACAAAAATGCAAGTGTTAGGGAAAATTAACTAATTTTTTAAATTAAATTTTTATTGTCTATTCTCTACACTCCCCGGTCTTTTAGATGTCTATAAATTTTTTGCCACCTCGCTTTTTCCACCCAATCTGGCACCCACTGGTTCACACTGGGTGTCCAGCATGTACAGCTCTCGCGACCATATTCAGCGTTAATCATTCTACCAATGAGTGATAAATGAATTGAGTGAGAATTAGTTGAAACGCTGTTTTTTAGCTTCCTTAGCTGCGATACATCATTAGAATTATATAGCTTGCAGTTTAAAATTTACGTCTTTATATCTTTTACTATTTGCCAAATAAAATAATATAAAATACAAAAATAAAAACTGATTTAAACGGGTGGCCCAGTTGGTCGCCGATAGCGGCTAGTCTTTTCTGTTACTAAAGTGTGATTTTTACTTTGTCAAACATGATTTCGAAAGTTAAAAGAAAAACTTAACAGTAGATAACTTGCACAGAGATAAATGTAATTACTAGTTTCAATAACCGAAGTGAAAGAGTACATAAAAAAAAGATGCAACAATGATAAATTAAAAAAATTTCCCTCACAGAAATTGCCATTGCGATAAATAAAAATGTATAAAATTGTACCTTCACTACACAGAGAACAAAATTGGTTAATTTTAAGTTTAGTGCATAGCCGATTCTCCCTACTTTGGATTGCCAACTCATTGCCGCCAAGAGGAAGATGGTTTAGCGATGTTGGGTGCGCGGCCATGTTTATATTCGTGTCTAGAGCGCGCAGTGATTGGTGTCATGCACACCGTTTTAATTGGTCTTCTCTGTGCCAACTTCAATTTAATTGCTGGATTTAATCAAATTTGAATAAAACTTCGTTTGGAATTCTACGGGTTTTTTTTTCACAGTTTTGTTCGTGAAATTATTTTGACTGACATGCACATCGCTGTTTTTGACACTTTTGGATTTGTTTAGACTGCCGTGCTCTTCCCTACAGTTGATATTCCGACGAAGGAACGTTTCAGGTAAGAACTTACTTTGGAATTTAAAAAAAAAAAAAAAAAAAAAACGTAGATTCAAAACATTCAATGAAAAAGCGAAGCAACTAGGTTCCCACTTTGCTGAAAGCGAAGCCGCTGATGTTTTTTTAAGTTTCAAAAATTTGCCCAGAACCCACTTGAGACACGTGCGCAAGAGACCAAAAAAAGCTCACTGCACACCAAAAAAAAACATTGTTTTCACATCGTAAATTTGTCTTGCTCAAGGCGACAAAAAGTTGGCGGTCTAAACTGAGGAGGACCGGCTGTGTACCCTAAACTTAAGTTTTATCACAAAATTATGAGCAACGAGATTTTAACTAAGCATAATCATAACTGTCAGATACTGTATCGAAGACCAAATCATTATTTGTAGGTATTTTTACCTGCTTTCAAAACTTTATTAGCAGGAATTGTACTGCAGATATAAAGTTATTTGCCAATCAAATTTTAGATGAGACAAATTTTATTAATTTTGATCCACTATAAATCAGAAAGTTTAGTTCTTTGAGTTTCACTTCTATATGAGGGTATTAGGGTCAGCTAGTTCTGCTGATCTTCTTAATCATAAAACTGTGTTCCAGCATGACTAAATTTGATGCACCTTTCGAATTGCCACACAGGGGCCCCTTTAGCTAGTCCACTGACCACACCCATGTGAAAAATTTGACCTACTGAGATAGAATAAGAGTCATTTGGTCTCAAACACATGTCAGATGTTCTGCATAATTTTGTCTCGAACCAATGACCCTTAGTCCTCTGCATATTCAGAAAACCTAATTTCTTCTCGAGTTATATCAAACTGCCATGGCTTTGGTGAAAGTAAAGGATTTTTTAAACCTGTAAACATCCATGGTCATGAAAGGAAACTAGGGGACTTAAACCAGAAGAAATGCATTGAATTTGAGTAAAGAAATTCTCACTTGTGTCTGGTACAGCAGTTGTACCAACACACACTCAAAGGTGAAAAATTTTCTGGTAATACAGTTGTACCACCAATAAGGAAAAAGTTAAAAGTCAGAACGAAAGAAAATTTCTTTAGTCTGGAAACTAATGAGTTTTTTTGAAAAAGTAAACAATAAACACACAGCTTCAAATCTTCCAAACATAAAATACATTTTTAACTTTCCTATACAGTGTATTTATCCGTAAACTTAAAAAAAAAAAATATCTGCCTTTGTTGAAGAAGCAAGAAAGATTCCATACAGCTTACAGCTACAAAAAATATTTTGAACCAGAATTTGCCATTCCAAATGTAAAAGTTTTATACAGAGAAATATTTCCAAATTTAATTTTTTAAAAAGATCGCATTTATTTTTCCTATTGAATATTTACAGAATTGCTTTCTAGTCATTAAACTAATTCTTTGAATATTCCTCATACACATATATGAGACATAGTTGGATATTTTGTTAGCTGCAACATTTGGAATATTCAGTCAAAATTTAAGTTTTAAAGCAAAATTATGTTTATCTCATCAGTAGGTACCAGTTTTATTAAACTTTGTTACAAATAACAAATGAAACACATATAATAAGATAATATTTATTGTAATAATTAATAATGAAATTCAACAGAATAAAGTAATTAAGTAGTAGTGTTAAAGTAATAACTATTCAGGGGCGAAAACAGCAAAGATACAAAAAAGAGGAAAATTCATGACAGTGAGAGTAGCTACATTTTTACGTGGGTAGAGACATGCATTAAGGAAGAGATAAGTAAACACTTATTAATGAATGATTTATTCATCACCAAAAAAATAAATTATGAAAAAAATATGGTCTTTCTTTCCGTCATGTATGAATTTTTTCAATTACAAATACTTATTTTTAACATTATAAAATCAATGTTTTTTACTCACTTTCTTAAAACAGATACAATTAATAAATAATGTCTTATAATATCAATAATTTTTATAAAATACATGTAATAAACCCAAAATATATAAATCAAATTTTGGATTATAAAAGAAAAAGGCACAAAAGAGTCCTGCATAAATATCAGTTTTATGAATAATCACAAATTAACTATGCCTTAACCTCTAAACTGCCATGAATGAGTTAATTCAAATAGTTCTTTTTATACAAGCTTATTTTTTGGTGTCATGTTTTCAAACATACATTTAATAATTTGGCAGTGACCACTGTTTTGTTTTAGTGCATTTAATTTTAAAAAATTTTGGCTGCAATTCATCATTTAGTTCATCTAAAACTCTTTTTTCATCCTTCTCCGAGCTATTTTTAGCCATTCCAATCTCCATTCATTTTTAACACTTTTCTCCAAATGTTTAATATTCACGGCGCTTTTACGGGTGATAATATCAGATCTTATCGTAGACATAATTAAAAATATTAATGACACGAATCACAATTTTATAACTCTTTCACGTACAGAGATAAAGCAGTCCAATCATCTGTTCTTCATTCCATTTCATTTGTCCCAACACTGGTTTTCCCCCCACCCATTTTTTTCAAGTCGAAAAATCATGCGCGTCATTCAACTGCAGCTCCAAAGTGTGACACACTCACCGCGGAACTTGATGCTTCAAAGTGCGCTTGCGGTGTGGGGGGGGGGTCTTCTCTCCCCTTCTCTACAGCTGCTCTTCGATCTCCTCTTCCTTCCTCCACTCTGCAGATTTCAGATATGCTAATCAATACCCTCTAAGCAGGGTCCCGATCCAGTCAAGCCTTTGATGTACCGACTACCCATGAGAAGGGTCTTAAAAAAAAATTGGCGCACGAACTGTCGGATTTCCGCTTGTTTGGAAATCTGACTTCTACTAGCCCCATTCTAATTTTCATGGGTTTTCTACCCTGACGATTGTTTTTTCTTTCCCGTGTTCTGAAATTTAAATTTTGGATTTGAGATGAATGGCCCGCTTTAGCGCATTCAAACTTCGCATTCCGGCATGCTATGCTATGCCGAACACTGGGAAGCGAAATGGCGTCATGAATATTATGTAGAAAAAATATCGTCTAAAACCTGAAAGAAAAACACATGCGGAGAAATTTCTTAGAAATAACAAAATAACCCTCTGATCCAAGGCCAATACCTTGAAACCTTGTCTCCAATCGACATGATCAATCACAATGAGACACAAGCCCTGTGTTGGGACTTTCCACCAGGGAGGGCCGGGGGAATTTAGTTTCTCATCTTTGGAAGGAAGAATAAAAAAAAAGCGGAATATGAAAATTCAAAAGAAAAAACAAAAAGGCGCAGTCAAAAAGAAATATACAAAAAAGCAGAAAATCACGGATCCGTGGAGGATTTTTACCCCTGTACTATTACAAATATTTAAATGTAAATTTATTTCTTAGATTTATAACTTTATTTTATGGTATGCTACATGAATGTGTACACAGTAAATATGTTTGTTGAGTGCCTTGTAAATGAAAACACAGATCTAACATCTATTCATAGATAAATTTTGAAGTGAAAGTGAAATTTAAACAGTTAAAAGTAGATAATTATATATATATATATATGTGTGTGTGTTTTCTTATTTTTGTTCCATTAAATAGCATAAATGCATCTCTCAAACTTTTCTGAAAATCAGAAACAATAGACCAAACATTTATTTGATGATATAAATATGGTTCAAGTATAGAGCAACATAAAATTTCCATTTATTTAAATTAGAATTTAATATACAAAACAACTATAACATTAGAAAAAAATTCTATTAAAAGTTAATAGAGACATATGAGATCAACCACTTTCAATAATAGATATTAGGATTATTAGCTATTTATTTTATTAAAAACTGCACAATCAAAAGTAACAAATGATGAAACAAAAATGGACATTAAACTATGTAAAGAAGGTGGAAATAACCAAAAAAACAACTAAACTGCAAGAACTGCATTAACAGGAATCATACAAAAATTATAGAAAGATGGCACAATTGGGGAGATACAAGCAGAACCTCGCCCCTCCAATTTTTTTTAACTCTATGAATGAAGTTAAGGGTGATACCAAAAAAGTTTTTCTAAAACTTATGCCAATTACTATTAGATCCTAGTAAGAAGATCGTAATTAAAAGATAGAAGGGGACGGGACCATTTTTTTTTCAAAAAATGAACTGAGCCAAGTGACTGTAATTTGAAAAAAGTTTCAATGAACAAAGACTACCTTTTAAATCCTCCATGATTCTAGAATGTAGTCATAAATTAAATTTATCATTCTTGAGAGTGATGGTGATTTTGTTGGATGTCAAGTCAGCTATATCTCATTGTCCTTCATTGGGAAATATAGCAAAATCAGGGATGGGAAGGTAATGATGGAATTATGAATTAAATGGAACACTATGTTTGCACTAATTAAAACTAATGGAAACATCTTGACCATTCTAAAATTCTAGATACGTATACTGAATATTGTTACATTACATTTATTTCATGCAGTTTTTTTGCATGGAAAAAAAATTTAAATCATGTGCCTAACTGTCAATTTAGCCATTTTATTTTTAATTGGCGATTTGTGGTAGGTTAGAGTAAAATTTTTGCATGTCCAATTTTCTTGATTAAAGAATAGTGATTTGGATAACACAATAAAAAGGGCAGATAATATATATTAATATATTTAACGTAGCTATAATATTTGAATGTAAAATTTCTTCTTTCTTCTATCTATTTTTGTCAAACTTCCACATGGGGTACAATGGACCACCAGAAACTGGGATACAATTGACCATGTCTATTGCACCCCAGTTCTGTATTCCATATGCTTTTAAAAGTTATACATTATATACGAATTGGCATATTATTTAATTTTTAGTGAGTAAATGAACAATTCAATCATGTAGTCTACATTTTTTAAGTGCATTCTCCGTATATATAGTTAAATTTCAAAATTAACCCAAATTAGACAACTAAGAATAGTAAACAAAGATTTTAAGCTATTTATTTCTTTATTTCAGATTTTTAAAATTAATACATCTATTAGTTTGTAATATAAATATTATACAAAATTTAATGTTAAATGAGATAGAATGAATTAAAAAAGAGGTAATATTGTCACAAAAGAACATTTCCAGAGGTGATGTAAAGTAGACATAAAAAATTTAAATTATTATTTTATCACTAATATATTAATTTAGCCTAATTCTTTTATTAGAAAGGATATGTTTAATAGAAAATTATTTGTATATGTCTGATGAGAAAAAAAAATAAATGGAAATGCACACATAGCTAAATGTCGAACCAAGTTTCAACAGAAATTTGAAAATAAATAGGAATATCTGAAAATAATTTTACTTGCACTATTTACTCCTTGTAAATATAATGTTCCAAACATGTAGCAACCATATTATTATTTACATTGCAGATCTTTTCCTTTTTTTCCCCTTGGGCTAGAACAAAAGCAAATAATAAAATTGCTTCTTCAGGATTGAGAACATATTAGCACAAAAAATTTATAAATCTATTAAGTATCTAAACATGATATTCAGGTTATCTGAATATGCACAATAACATTTAAAAGCCTTACTTAAAAGCAAAGAAAACCAAGAGAGGAGAGAGAATGTCAGTTATTCTGAAAAAAACGCTGTCAATTTTGCTTCCAAGCAAAGTAACCAATAAATTGTCTTCAATCTTTTAAGCATAAAGGACAAAAGAAATGTGTTATATCATTTTCAAAATTATTTTTTAATGCAAAACATATTGAATATTTTTCAATAACAATATAAATTTATCGAATTCAACATTCTATCCCAAAAAATAAACCTATTCATCACTTATGAATGCTTTATTTCTATTAAACTTTAGAAAGTAGAAAAAATAAAAAGATTTCAATCTCAAAAACGTAAACACAACACAACAGGAATTATTTGTATTTATAGTCGAGAAACAACATTTCTATATCTTTTAAATTTGCTGTTCACATTCAAAATTTTCATTTCAAACTGCAAAAGTAGGTAAAGCACATTTAAGCCCTTTTTTAATGTCCATACTTAGGTACTTTGTGTTAATATGCCAAATGTCAACATATTTAGCACACATTTAACAAGTTTTTAATATTTCTGTTCCCACTTTTACACGAGAACAGAACAAAATTTCTCGCTAATTTCAAACAAAGAAAGTATGGACATAATCAGGATATTATTCAGACAGACAAATTTTCAATAAAATATATGTGTAGCATGTTTCTAATGCTTTACATATAAGGCAGACAGGGAAAAATTTCATAAAATACAATAAGCATTTCAGTTTCTTTCTCCTGTCTCTTTGATTTCAAATTGGAGCAAATAAATAATGAAAGTAAATTTTGTAATTACTTTAAAAGTTAGTAAAATTTTTTCATAAAAATTCATCATTATCTTTCTCGATATAAATATATGAATCGTCGAATTAATTAATTTCAGGAAATAGAGCTACAACATGAGCTTTACACTGTGGAAATTTTTAAAAATCCATATGGACAAATATTGTTCACTCTTTAGAACTTAAAATTAGGAACAAAATAACCTTGTTAGGAAGCTTTTAGAGTTAATGCTGCACTAGTAGAATTTTTACCTTTGCTTGCAGCTTGGTGGAACTGCTGTACCAAACAATTTTTCACTCCAAAAAGGAAGACTCCCCCTCCCCAATGAAGGGGAAGAAACTAAGACAAAATAAAAATCAATAAAAGTAAGATGGTACGGTTTACTTTTTGCAGACGATTCGATGAATTAAATATGGAAATTATTTTGATTTTAAAGCTATCAAAGCCATCTTACATGAATCTATATTATTAGTGTATAGGATAAAAATTTAATTAGATGCTAGGCAGAAATATTGCTCCATCTCCTCATTCCTTAAGAAACAAGTAGCAACATGCTTCAGTCATTACCCTGCCTATTTTATTGTTTGTCGGTTTTTACCTTGATTTCGTGATTGATGCTTAAACATTTTTTGTCTTAAAAACAATATAATTAGTCTTTATAATTATGTTTCTCATTTGAAAAAGAATATCTTCAGATTTTTATTCATCAAGCTAATGAGTAAAAAGAAATCCGATTAAAGCAGTACTGAAGAACATTATTTAATCTGAAATATTTTGGAATAATTTTAAATATTACTTAATTAAGACTTTTCCATATAAAAAAAAATATACATTGGAGGCATGGAATTATGAATTAAAAAATACATCGACTCTGAAACTATTTATCTTTTAAAAAAACTTAAAATTGTTACTCAAAACCTGTGATCACTATTTCTTGTACCTTCAATGAGGGATCTAGAATCAAGAGATTAGAGCAGCAGATAGAGAAAAAACAGAACAGTTCAATATTTATCAGGAGAGGTGAGGTGTTCGATTTTGCAAGTGCTAGTATTTCAAATTCATTTTCCATTATGACTGCGATAGAGAAAATGAAGCCACCAGAGGCTGAGAGGTCTTCTTGCTAGCATCCCCACAGATAATGAAAATGATAATTCACATTCTCAAAATAGCATTTGTATCTGAAATATTTTTTAATTGCATGAAAAAAAAAATATATCCATCAACACTGGTAAAGCACAAATAACTTCTGAAAATGAAATCCCTTATTATTTATTTTTTTACAAAAAAATAAATTCATGCACTGCTTCAAAGTTAAGAAAATGTTTTATTATCAAAATTATCTCATTATTTTGAGTTAGAGGGCATATATACAAAAGCATGTTTTTTTTTTCAAAAAATACAATTTTCATAATAAATTACCAAATAAAATCTCAAACATTAAGGCGAACCAGTGGCAAATCCAGAATTTGGGTTTGGGAGGTGGGTGAGGTCATAAAAAATTTGTATCGCCATGAAGAATGTCAAGCCTCATGGCTTATGAGAACCAAAACTCTTAAACTTTGCAGACTTTACTCACCTGAGAATAAGAATCATAAAGAACAATACAATACTTTCGATAATTTAATACAAAATACAATGAAATAACTAGCCAAAAAATGTTTTCAACCGCGTCAATGCTACAAGCACAAGTGAAACGACTAGAAAAGTAGGAAAATTTTCGAACCTGTCAAGCCAGAAAACAATGTTTTCACGTTTTTTTAAAACTGGAAATTAAGAAAAAAACAAAAAAAAAAACAGTTGTTGTGATTTTAAATAAAATCAAGAATTCTGACTTATCTCAGGGGGGGGGGGGTGCAGCCCGATAGCCCCCCTGGATTCGCGTATAAGGTGAACCATTATTAAAATAATTATTTTAAAAAATGAATGCAGGTTAAAAGGAAGGAAATCTATGAAAAAACAAAAATAAAAAGTTCAATGCTCTAACTTTATAGAATAAAACAGGATGTATCATTAAGTACATCAATAGGATTTACAATTCTCAATTTATTCAAAACGTTTTTAGAATCTCAATTTACTTCAAAACATTTTTTCATTGATATTTATATAGAGAAAGAACAAGAATAAATTTCTATATATAAATAATACATTTAATATAACAATGTATAAGAGTCATAATACACATATTTAGCATACACGGTATGTGTATGGGGCAGTTATAACTGTACATCATTTTTTATTATACCAGTGAGAAAAAAAAAATTTAAAACTCGAATGTGGTAATCTGTATTAATTGTTCATTTTTCCCCCTGTCTTCAATACAAAATCCAAAATGGCAATGTGACATACAGAGATAAGAAAAGTCTTAACATAACAAAAATGTTGTATTTAAAACTTTTTATAAAACAAATTTATTAGAAGTATGTGCACACTTAAAAACTGGATCAAATCAAATATTGAACTACCTTGTAGATATCTTTAATTAATTGCTGTTCTATATTATAATATTTTACGGAAAATTTTATAGAAAGGTTCCCAGTTAAAATATATATGATAATGATAGAGAAATGTTACTCATACACAACTCTCAACTATAAATGCTAATGAAATGAAGTCACCTACATTTAACGTAATAAAGTACCTGCTCCATGAAATGAAGTTCAATTTAAAAGTCACCAAAATGCATTAATACGGAAAATATATGTTGTGTTATTACTCAATTTTCGAAGTATTTAAAATAAGTGAAATTCTATTTTCACTGGACAAGAAAATAAAACCATTTTATAGCTAATGTTAGTTGAAACAAAGATATCAAAAAAGGGGGGGGGGGCATGGAAACCTATTTGTAATAGGTACTCTAAACAAACAAAAAAATCAAGAATAATTTAGTCAAAGGATATATATGTTAAATACAGGGCAGCTCGTGTACAAGGACTGCAGAACTATAGCACTTCCCAACTTTTTTCAGTGTGTAAAGCTCGTCATTTATTTATTTGGTTTTGAATGTAATATCTAAATCCCTTAATCGAATCGATCTATCTAAATCCAACTTTTAAAGCTTTCCTCCTTTGGCAAAAAGCAGGAAAAACCAAAGTTAAGCCACTGAATTTTCCCTATCCACTGAGGATCTGAAAAGTTTTATCCTTTCTGAATTCCATTTGTCCCCATTTCCTTCTGCTTGAGCATACACATTTACAATGCAATTTCAATTTGTCATTTTTCATAATGATGAATTTAAGTAGGAAGGGAACTGAAAGAACCACAGCACCAGTAAACAGTTCTGGAAAGCATTGTTTAAAACCTTTTTTTAAAATGATACATGCCAACATTGGAAAGGTGGCTGTCCATAGCAAAAGATCAGTGAGAGTTGCAGACGAGCACGCACACTCACAAAGGGGAACAGGCTTGTGTAAAAATTTTGAATTTATGTTAATATATTTTAAGATATCATATATTTATATTTTTTTAAAAACATATCTGATTTGGATAAATAATGCAAGAAATATATATATTTAGCACTATTATTACAAGAATTATAAATAATTATAGAACATTTTTCAAAAACATGAAATGTAAAAAAAAATCTGAAAAATTACTATATTATAATTCATGAAACCTGTACACTTGAAAAGCATGCTTCGCACAAGATATTGATCAATACTTAATATTAATAAAATAATGAAGAAATAATTTCCGAAATTTATTTACATTTTCCAAGATATGTTAAGTAAAGATTAGAATTAATAAATTTGCTAGGAATAATTTCTAACACCATCCAGATTAAACATCTAAGAATAAAAAATTTAAAAAGTTAATGCCCTAAGATTAAAAAAATTAAACATGACACTGGGAGGGAAAAAAAGAGTAAATGTTATTCCAGGCATATTATGAAAATTGCATTTGATTTATAAAATGACTACGTGCAAGGGAGGAAAAAACTCGTTTCTGTAGAAGTTTTAATCCTATCTGTAGACTGCGGAGATTTTCGATAAAATCCATAGTA
>BGPR01037469.1:0-15117 GCA_013235015.1 Araneus ventricosus
TTACAATGAAAAGGAGGACACATATAAATAGAAGAAAAAAATATCGTAAATGAAAGAAACATTTTGTTTATTGCAACAGTAATACAGAATACACTACAATATGATAAATGCATAATAAAAACATTTGTAACATTTTAAATTGTATTAATGCTTACACGTCTATTAATTATTTAAATGATTTACTTTTCCAAAGAATGGATATTTTTGTCAATGTATCATCTTCTAACAATATAATGGAAATATCCGAACAAGAAATAACCTTCATATTGAATTTTACAGCAAGAGTTTCAGCTGGAGTGTCAATATTTTTAATCTCGATTTCTCACATGTCCAAAAATCATTAGAAATTGGAAACTGCTGCATTAGTTCCAGGGCAGAACACCAAAAACTGAACGAGAATAAATAAATTTTCGAATAGAATATGTTCATTTTTAAAATGGCTGAATATTTCCACCCATCTTTTATCAATTGCATTGTGTTTATTTTCCCATTGTATTAATATTTCAGAATTTAAATATATATATTCAGTCTTCTAATTTCAAATATCGAAAAGGAGGACATGTAGGGGGACTTTTTACGAGGGAGGGTCAGAACTTACAAAAGGAGGACTATTGGTCACCTTAGTATTAACCCTCTAAGCGTTTCAGACGTATTTTTCCGTCTCTTATATTGAGTTCAGAAGCAGATACTCATGTCCATGTGCATAATTTCTTAAACTACCATGGATAAAATATTCTTAGGATTTCAGAGACTTGACTAAATGCAATAAAGGTCAAATTATTCAATTTAAAAGCAAATCTTCAAGACTTGGAAGTTAGTATTCAAAATAGCTAACCGCTCAGAGGTTTAAACGCTATAAATCAATATGTGTTTTAATGTTCGGTATTCAAGGATTAAATTTAAACACTTATTTAGTTAGAATACAAAACACCAAAAAGTTTTAGAATGTATTATCTCATAAAGATTCCCTGCCGGAGTATAACATTTTCATCGAAGAAGAAACATCTAACGCCATTTTTTGATTTCCTTCAGCTGTCTTGAAAGGAAAACACAGGTCGACTGGTGATAACATAGTATGTCGATCTAATATCAATTGAAATCAATATTCGGGCTCAAAGTACGCCTCTGATCTTCATGGCCGTCAACCGGACCCGCAGAAATTGAATTGAAAGGCTGACCTTCACGAAGTCCAAACTGCTTAAACCCGAACGAGTCGTAAATTTCTATTGTTATTAGGGTAGCGTTTAACCTATGGACTCTAATACCGACAGCGCGGCCTTCGACGGGCTGCCCAATGGGAGGCCGATAATCTGATTAAAAGAAACTCCTCGGAATCAGAATAAGACGACGAGGTTGATGATTGTAAAGAGTGTAACTAAGTGTCCCACTTCGCTCTACTTGTTGCACCGAACACCCTTTGTCGAAACTGAAAGCTGCCCAATCGGTATCAAAGTCCCGCAAGAAATACCGCAATTAACCCGTGTTAAAACCTTATGGTCTCCGGTCACTCAATGGGCTTCCTTTGTCTTTCACACGTTTGAATAAGGGCCAAAAGATTCTGCACGCTTCGTTAGGTAAGAATAGAAGAGTGTTTTCTGTCTTCGAGAAAAGTCCTACTTCGGAGCCAGGGAATTGATTGGGGTGGAAGATAGATAGGGAGGCTGATTGGGGTCCTTTGCTTTTTGCGTCCTCGCTTCGATTCATTAAACAAAAAAGGCTGACCTCTCTCAGAGAGATAGCTTTTGTTAAATGGATGGAATTACGACTGCTTGGCTGGAACTTACAGTTCAGTTGTTTACTAGTAAACAATGCGGAATCGAGATTACACTGGTGTGGGGCTGCTACGTCCGATAACAGTTTGAGGAGATGCCTAACTGTAACTTCTGGTTGGGATTTTGAATTTCGACTTGTTGAAGACTTGTAGTTAGCTCTTAAGAAATCGTTTCCTTTTATTTTTGTTACAGTGATGATCCCTAATCCCATAACATACAATGGCGTTTCTGACACGTGCATCGAATTTTTGCTTTTTAAACCCGCATTTAAGTCAACATAACAATTAGTTTTTGAATACAAAAATCATCTGGACACGCTTAAATGTATCAAATATCCTTTACCATTTTAAATAGATTGCATTTTTATCCCAAAGGAGTGGATGCATCTAATTAGGAAGTTAAATAATTTCGCATGGCAAAGCGTTAAGGAATATCGGCGGACAGTGTAAGGGGTTGGGTTTGGGGGCGTCACTATTTCCGCCGCTAACGTGCGGAAAAAGTGACCCCCCCCCCCCCAAACCGGGGGTACCAGAATAGACCCCTAAGACTAATCCAAACAGTTCTCAACCTGCTAGAGCATCGGATCTTAATTTTCATAACAGTTTAAGCACATCCTATTACCGGTATTTTAAACAATTATCATTAAAATACCATTTATACATCTTATATGTATTTGCCTATATTTAGAACTTTAAAAAATCACTATTAGCCTTCAGAACATGCCACAAGTTTATACGGAATTATTTCTTTCTGTTTTTGCATAAAGAGATGATTCTGAGTGAGCTTCTTTGGACAATTTAAGGCTTAGGGGTCTATTCTGGTACCCCCGGTTGGGTTGGGTTCTGCACGTTAACAACGGAACCCAACCCAACCGGGAATACCAGATTAGACCCCTTAGTCCAGCAATTCTTAAACTTTTAGAACAAGAGGTTCAAATTTCCATATCGATTTATAAGCACTCCGCTTTCATTGAAATTTTGAATATTAAGTAATTAACATCATTATACCTTTTTTGCTCCTTGTACGTATTTGTCTATTTTAGGAGACATATTTTATTTATTAAAGCCTTGTAGTTAGTTCTTAGGGAATCATTTCCTTTTATATTTGCATACATAGACCATTCTGGGTGAATTCCTTCGGGCAATTTAAGCATAAACCCATCGATTTTCTCTCTTTTAATATTTGGAATCCAAATTTCCATACTTAAATAATGAATTTTTCTCTTTTCTTGTTATAGTAATCAGATTTTCAAATCTTATGCCTTTCTTTTGTTTTAGTACCTCTTTTGTGTTTCCGCATCCGTCTAATAGAGTGAATTCATACCCACGTAAAACACTCAAATTCTCTTCGCTGATTTTGGAATCCATTGCATGTATTGCAGGAGGAAAATCGTAAGGCAACCCTTCAGTCGGATGTTAGAAAACATACGCAGTTATTTTTATCGCGTGACTGCTATGCTATGTAAATTGACATAATTAGGCACTTTCACAGGTTGACGATCACTTACTTAATTAGAAATTAATTTTATCTGAAAACGGATATGCAAGAAAATGTTTATATCGAGATATTTCTGTGATTCATGTGCATTTCTCAAAATTGAAAAGAATATTCTTTGTATCGGCGATTGATGTTAAAACTTAATTCATAATAAACAGTTCAGATTGTGTTTCTTCTTATAATTTGCGAGAATAAAATTTAAAACGGTGATTTTGAGTCCTTACCTTTTCGTGTAAGCCCTTCAAAATTGAGTGTAACTGGCCGAATCCTTTAATAAATGAATAAAACCATACTTATAGCTGGATAAAACCATACTGAAAAATGTGTGACACTTATCTGCATGCATGAAGCTCACAACTCATTTTGTTTTGATAAATTTTAAAACTCGGGGCAAATACGATTTGACAGCATAATATAAAAGAATTTTACCCAATCAATGAAGCCAATTCATGTTCATGTGATAGATTTCAAATGCACCGCTAATATAATTTTGAAATCTATAGTGTCTCGCAGTGGCGAATCCACCCCCACTTATGACCTCACCCTATTTCACCACTTATGACCTCACCCTCTGGGTGAGGGGGTTGAGGTCATAAAAATGTATCATCTTGACGAATGTTAAACCTCATGGTTTATGTAAACCAAAACATTTTATCTTTACAGACTTTCCTCAGCTGACAATAAGAATCATAAAGAACACTACAATAATTTCGATAATTTAATAAAAAATGCAATGAAGTAACTAGACAAAAAATATTTTCGACCGCGTCAGCGCTACAAGTACAAGTAGAATAATTAGAAAATTAGGAAAAATTTCGAGCCTATCAAGCCAGAAAGCAATGTTGTCACAATATTTTTAAAAATTAAAATTAAGAACAAACAGTTAGTGATTTTAAATAAAATCAAGAATTTTGGGTTAGTTCTGGGGGTGGCTGCAGCCCGATAGACCCCCTTCCCCTGGATTCGCCACTGATGCCTCGTGCAGAAGAATAAAGGGCGTGACATCGCATCAAAACGTAAGATACCGTGTTGTTAGATGTTAGATGACATACAAAGTTACGTTTCGTCATATATCTGTTACTTCATATGAATGGATTCTGTCATAAATAATTTATTCTGTAAATATTTCTTCGAATATTGAAAATGACTTTTGAGATTTTGATGCATTGAAGCTGTTTATTGAATGTTGATAAATAATGAACGTTTTATACAGTTTTTTCGTCGGAAATGTTCTGTAGGAAAAAAGCAAAAGTAGGAAAAAATACAATAAAACAAGTTCGTATAATAGCAGCCATTTGGTTTAATACGTTATCACAGTGCGAATACAATAAAAATAAAACCATTCATAATTATTATTTTGTAATGATTTTAATTTTATTTTGCGGTGCGAGTGAAAGTAATATTTAAAATATCTACTGTTGAAAGAATGGATCTCAAATTATGTTGTTTATAATTCTTATTCATTACGTTAAGACGTATTCATTATGTAAGTTTTTTTTCCTCCTTAAAAAATGTGACCGAAATTCAGCACTTAAAAATATTTATTATCTTGGGTTTTTTTCACCTTAAAAATTTTCCAAGAATGTGATGGCCTTAAAAAATATTTAGTGTCCGTATCGAACTTTCGGCGGGACTTTCTCTCTTCTCTGCGCAGCTGTATAATTAAATTCACCTCTATTAGTATTTATAGCTCATATTTTAACGATTTTATAGCACATTTTCGCTTTTATGGGCGAGAGTAATTTCTTTCCTCTGAAGGTAATAAAATTAACCGAAAGAGTTCGTTTCCCTGCAGCTTAAATCATGCTCTTGGATCACTTAGAGCAAGGTATCCCTTTTCAGTGTGAAGCTGAAAAATATGCATTCATATTTTTCCGAAACTTTACAAATATGTAATGCATTGTAAATGCATCAATATTTATATAATTTACAGTTAAACTTCGCATAACAAGTGATTCGCATAACGAGCAAAATAAATTGTAAAAAAATGACTCGCATAACGAGCAAAATAAATTGTAAAAAAATGACTCGCATAACGAGCGGCGTTTCGCATAACGAGCAAAATAAATTGTAAAAAAATGACTCGCATAACGAGCGGCGTTTCGCAAAACGAGTGACGAGGAGAGGGGAATTCCCGGAGTTTGCGCCTGCTACTGTCATATCCACGGAGCTTTTATTTTGCTTTAATTCTTATCAAACTAGGTAATTTATTCATTACTTTTAATTGTAACCTATATTAACTGTTAATCGAATGAGATCTTTTGTTTTGATTTCTTTTTCCTAGTAATAAAAGTTTTGAATGGAACGAATGACTTTGGGTATTTTTATTTTTTGATTCTAGTAATATTTAAGACCATGGTTTTTTAAAAACAATTTTTCTGCCATGCATTTGCAGTTGTAGATACGCTACCTAACAAATAATGTGACGTATTTGAGTGACGTAACGAGTTGACTGACGTATTTGAGTCAATGGCGTAACGTAATTGACTCATTTCTTTTAATAAGGATTACAGAACAGGTACATCAGTCCGTGTTAAGCACTCATTCCCGATTTTCGTTTCTGAAAATCCTATCCGAATTCCATGCTGGTTGATTCTGCATAAAAGATAAGATGAAGATGATTCAGGCTCCTTACCGATCTTCAGAGCCGGCCTCAACAAAAGCGGGGTCTGGTGCAAAGTTGACTTGCGGGGGCCTTACAACAAATTTCGTACAACAAAATAATTTAATGCTTTTTTGCTATTTATTGCATTGCACAGTTTGGTATAGTTACGATTAAAGGAACACATGAAAAATTATTAAATTATAATTTTTAAAATAATTAAATTATTTTTGTAAAGTTAATATTTCAATCACACACAAAATCGTTGATAAATCAAATAAAAAAAGTAATGCTTCAAAAATGCAACTTTGGTATGTGAGTTACTAGAATAGGTTTACAACGTGATTTTTGTCTTATATTTTACATGTTTTATAGCAAATGCGTTGATAATATCATCACGATTTAGTTTTTGGCTAAAAAGATTGGATAGATAAAATGGATAAGCAAATCAATCGTTCTTTACTAATGCTAGATCTCGAAGTAATTTTTTTATTTTTAATCTTGAGAAAGATCTTCCTGCAGATGGGCAGGTAATTAGTAAGGTTAATCTAATTTTAGAACAGAAGCAAAATTTGAATGTAATTCAATTAAATTATTTTGATATGAATATTGTAAGATTTGTAATATTATGTCCTGGAAGACAAAACTTGACAGCAAATTTTGATTTCGTTAATAAATTAAGTTCTGCTCTGTATGAACTACGAGAAGCGCCCTCTTTATTCCTAACAAAACCAGACTACACGCTGAGAGCAGTGCAGCACACCTCAGGCAGCCAAAATGTAAATACCTCTCTCAATTCCTCTGTTGTCAGATCAGTCTTGGCGCAGTTAAGCCACCTGATCTCCAGGTTGTAAGTAACTATGTCCCGTCTCACTTTCCTTATGACTCTCTAATCTCTATACCGTAATACTCTTAACCCTTAACATCTATCCCTCATTGATCTGGCTCACCTAGTAAATATGACTTCATGTAAATTCTCAACATTCTCGTTAACTTTTTGTGTATATACCTTCCCCCCCTGTAAATTCTCCCTATACTATTTAAATAAATGTTTTTGTATTTAACTTGAAGTCGACTCTTTTATTTTATGTAACATTTTGTTCTAAATTTAATGTAATAAAAAACCTTAAATCCCCTAGATATAAAGCCGAACTACTTACCCCTTAAAGGTAACCCTTCCGCAGGCATTTTGTTTAATTGAACGGAATCCCACATTAATTCATCAGTTGTGAGTAATTTCAAAGTCATGGTACCTTTATCGCAGTTTACGCGCTAGAAAGGAAGAGTTTTTCACATTTTAGAACGGGGGGAACGACTTATAACCGAAGGTTTGCGTCGTATAAACGAAGCATTTTATCGTTACAATGGATAGGAATGAATCGCGACTGTGATGAAAGGATGTATAAATGCAAACGACGTATAAATGAGAAACATATAAACAGTGCTTTACTTACTTCCCAATGCTTTTAAGCAAATTAATGTCTGGATTGAAACACTTCATTGAAATGTATTAACTACAGTCGGACCTCTACTTAACGAAGTCGCTAAATCCCGAAAAAAAGTTCGTTATATGGAAAATTCGTTAAATAGAGATTCACCTTTTAAAATACTTTCAACTACACAAAACAGATTTTAAATTCATAAACACTAAATATTATTAAAAAAAGTGATTAATCACACCTTTATTTTGTAAATTAATATCGATTTGTTTTATATATCTTACCCATCAAAAAGAAATCTGCAAGGAAAACAAGAATAAAACAAAACATTGTCCGGGAATATACTGTATTTTCAATTTTAGAAAAATAATTTTATATTAAAATTAATGAATTTTAATGACATTATCGCATTTTTATAACAAGTAATTTTAAGCATACGTTACCACATACGTCCTTAAATTTAATCACTAATATGCGACAAAACCCCCCTTCAGGCGTATTTTCTTCAAACTGTGCGTTGGATTGTTTCAAATGATTTTAGCATTTCATCATACGAAGGTTTGTTGATTTCTGCATCATGATCATTTCCATCTTCATCATCTTCGTCTTCATCGCAATTCATTGCTGTATTGTTTTTATTTTTCACACTGTCCAAAATATCTAATTCAGACTGGTAAAAACCAGTTCAAGATCATTGATCACCATAAAATATGTTAAATAAAGAACAAGTTTGAAATGTTCGGAAATATTTTGAGAAATAGAGAGAAAAAAAAAATATTGGACCACATGAAAGAGTTCGTTAAATAGAGAATACACTTCGCTATTTGGAGGTTATTTTACGAAGAAATTCGCAAAATGTTCTTGGTTCCAAGGAAAAGTTCGCAAAATAGAGAAATTCGCAAAATAGAGGTTCGTTAAATAGAGGTCCGACTGTAATTTCAATAATTTACAATTACAGTAGAATCTCCCTATAACGAAATCGCTTGGTTCCAGTTGAAAAGTTCGCTATAGAGAAAATTTCGTTATACGGAGATTAGAGATTTTTGCAGTTGTTTAAGTAAATGTAACAAACCTTTTAGTTTGTGCGATAAGTTCAAAAATATTTAATTATGACTTTCAATTAAAAATGAAGTAATATTTATTATAAATTTGTTAAAATTATACTAATTTTTATTGTATAAATAGAATGCTCAAAAGTGAAGACAATTCACCAATTTAGAGAATAATATGTATTAGTACGGATAAACATAAAATGCGTATTGTCACATCCATTTGCTGTTTCCACCCCGATTCTTAGAATCTTGACCCTTAGAAATGTTGCTCCCTCTGTAGAAACCCAGGTCCCCACAACTGCATTACCCTTCACATAGCATTCTATTTTTATGTGTTATCGCTGGAATGAACAATGCGAGTGGTTCCAGAAACAGGCACATGTGAGCGATTTGTTTGCACAGAAATTAGCAGCTTTCTTCAAAAATTCGTTATAGGGAGACAACCACTTCGTTATATGGAGAATATTTTGAATGTTATTTAACATTCCGATTAAAAATTTCGTTATAGGGAGAAATTCGCTATAGGGAGACTTCGTTGTAGGGAGACTCTACTGTATTTCATTGATGATTAATTCGTGCTTCATTTGCCCATTCCGTGTTATCATTTAGGGATCGTAAAAATTCAGACGAAAATGGGACAGCGAATTTTATTCACTTCCCCAAAAAGGGAAATGCGGACGGAAATTGTTTCAGAAGCCCTTCTATAATAAAGCGATAGCGAGACGATTGCAAGATCAGTTTTCCCGAAATGAATCTCCCACTTGAACCTGAAACATAACGTGCACTTCATATAGAATGCTACATAACTAGGGTAATGTCTTTCGTTCAGGCTCTGCTTCGCTTATTAAAGCCAAGATCATAATAATAAGGAAGTGGGGCTTCGTTTCAGAGCAGGTGCTTAAGAAGCAATACAGAATGCCGAACACGCTCCCGCATGGAAAAAGAAGAGTAAACAAAATCAGATCGTTTACAAAACATCCGTTTCCATGTAAGATTTGATTTTGGGATCGTGAAAACTGAAGACTAGACAAAATGGCGAATGCTTAATATATCGTCGCTTAACAAGTTCACAAATCTCAATTTTTCAAAGTTTCAAAGAGGAAGAAAAAACTTAATTTTTCGCAATCAATAACGAATATTTCTGATTTTTTTAAGCATCTGTTATGAACATGAGACAGCATGTTCCTATCAGATGTGAAAAAAAACTCAGAATCTTCGTTATCGGTTGCGGAAAATTGAGATACGTGGTTTTGCTTGTTAAGCGACGATATGTGATTTTAAGAATCATATCATAAAATGTGTGGAGTATTCTCCAAGACTAGATAAAATGCGAATGCTTAATACATCGTCGCTTAACAAGTAACATCACAAATCTCAATTTTTCAAGGTTTCAAAGAGGGAGAAAAAACTGAATTTTTCGCAACCAATAACGAATATTTCTGATTTTTTTAAAGTATCTGTTATGAACATGAGACAGTATGTTCCTATCAGATGCGAAAAAAAAACTCAGAATCTTCGTTATCGGTTGCGGAAAACTGAGATAGGTAGTGTTGCTTGTTAAGTGACGATATGTAAATTTAAGAATCATAACTTAAAATATTTGGAATATTCTACAAGACTAGACAAAATGGCGAATGCTTAATACATAGTCGCTTAACAAGTAACATCGCAAATCTCAATTTTCCAGAGTTTCAAAGAGGAAGAAAAAACTGAATTTTTCGCAACAAAGAACGAATATTTCTGATTTTTTAAACATATCTATTATGAACGTGAGACCGCATGTTCCTATCAGATGTAGAAAAAACTCAAAATCTTCGTTATCGGTTGCGAAAAATTGAGATAGGTAGTGTTACTCGTTAAGTGACGATATGTAAATTTAAGAATCATATCTTAAAATATCATATCATATCATATAATATATATGGAGTATTCTACAAGACTAGACGAAATGGCGAATGCTTAAAACATCGTCGCTTAACAAGTAACATCTCAAATCTGAATTTTGCAAAGTTTCAAAGAGGGAGAAAAATCTGAATTTTTCGAAACCAATATCGAATATTTCTGATTTTTTTAAGTATCTGTTATGAACATGAGACAGTATGTTCCTATCAGATGTGAAAAAAAAAAACTCAGAATCTTCGTTATCAATTGCGAAAAATTGAGATAGGTGTTGTTGCTTATTAAGTGACGATATGTAAATTTAAGAATCATATCATGGCATACCTCACGGCGAACGGCCTACCCGAAAGGGTGTAAGGCCTCTAAGGCTTCCGGAGAGAGAACCAATTCGCCAGTATTTATTTTAAATTTCTAAAAGCTTACAATCAACGCCAACATGGGCGGGACTTGTTTACAGAAAGTATGTAGTGTAGATTTTTACAATCAAAGAAAAAAATAATATATGAAAATTACAAATTGTCCCATACCGGCCCAAGAACCAAGACTGTAAAAAGTGCACAAGATGACACTCCAAATATTTTATGATATGATTCTTGGTACGTGCCGGGGCCGAGAACCAACAATCATCATATCATAAAATATCTGGAGTATTCTCCACTCATCTTTCTATGGCTCTTGAGCCATTAACGCTCAACCAACCAACCAACCACTCATCTTTCTAATTTATTAACAATAAGATTGTCACATATCACGCGTGGTCAGAAATGTTTGTGCCTCTATGTGATTAGGGCAAGATTATCAAGTCAGCAGAAAAGACAATTGTCCAGGGGCCCCCGAAGCCTTGAGATTTTTTTTGTGGAATTTTCAGGTTAATTTAATTTTGTGCTTTCATTTGTTTTATAACGACTGTGAACTTGAACTTATTGAACTTAAAATCAAGTACCATCTAAATTTCAGGACTTCATTCTTATGATTGAATTTTCATCTTTTTCCATGCTTGAAGATCAGAGTAGCCTTTATATTATTTTAATTAATTAATTAATTTTTTACTGACTGACTCACAAGACAACAGTCCTAGCAATCTTTATATTAAAGTAAATTTGTGTTGAAAAATTTTGGAATTTTTTACCATTTTGTTAAAAATTGCTTTAAAATTTAAATTTTTATATGTGAAATAAGAAACCAACTTTCACGAATGTGATCCAGTGTTAAATGTTTTGCCATTTCAGTTTGTCACAATATTTATTACTTAAAATATGCTTATATTCAAATTAAATGCAAATCAATAAAAAATATCTGGTATTGAAAGATGAGGAGGAGAAAGGGTGGCCCTAAAACTTGCATTCCTAAGATGACTTAATCCGGCCGTGGGTGTTCAGCGAATCCTTTTCGACTGGCTTGAATAAAAATACTCTAAAAGTATCCGAAGTTATCTCTTCCATCGAGGGTTTGTCACTGTTCTTTTTTTATTTGAAGCTGATATTTTCTCTAGATAACTTCGGAAACCATTACCCCCAAAAAATATTTTTATTCTGTCCAAAATAAGAAAAAAAAAAGATTTATTCAATGATTTGAGGTGCTATTTTTTTCTTTGGTTTCAACAATATTTTTAAAAATTCATCTTTTTTCTTGACAGTAACGCAGAAATAAACATATTTAATACTAGCAATACGCGCACGGCGTTGCCCGTGGAATCAGGGCTTCAACAAAATAAAAAAAAAAAAAAAAAAAAAAAAAAAACATCCCACAATGACATGAAAAAGTTTTGAAATCAAAATCAAAACAAAAGATACACATTATTAATTTTTCCGCTTATTTTTTTGCGATAATGACATTTTAACTGTAGAAAAACAGTACAGAGTACGTTAATCCGAAACAATATTAAAAAATTGCAACGTGAAAATGATTATTATATAGCAAGCAAAATATAAAATCGAATCCGGAAATAATAATCGAAGTCATCCAATTGAAGGTTGTGAAGTCACCTGCGCTTTGCCCCGACAGCCAATGAAATTGTCAGAAACGTTCCGGAGAAGTGTCGCGGGAGGAAGCTCGCTAGAGGAAAAATCTCTTTCAACTGACCAGGAAAAAATTAATTAAAAAAAAGGGAAAAGATATTTTAACCGTTCTTGTTTTAAATCCGACAGAACCGTTCCAGTTATAAGCTGAAAAAAATGGAAAATAATAGTGTTATTAGAAAGTCGGATGCAGCAAATTTAAAAGCAAAAATAAAATTTCGATGGCAAAACTGACTATTTTTGTAAAATTTCTCACAATTCAGTAAATTACGTTTGAAGCTCAAAACAAATTTCATTAGAAAGAAAATTGTTTGTTCTATCTGATGGTGTATTGATTGTTTTTCAACTATCATTAGAAAAGATACTACAGCCGTAAGCGTGTCGAAAATGACCCAAAACAACACAAAACATTAAATAAAAAATTTTCCAGATTAAATTTTAAAATTCCGGCTTCGAGGTGCATTGAGTCACCATTACGACTACCTATGTGACAAAATTCATGGCTGTAAGTGCGATAGATTCTTCTGGACATCGCGCGCACACACACACAAACATTGCCTTTTATAAGTATAGATTTTCTCTAGCTCTTGTGGAAAAAAGCAAATTTTAAAAAATAAACATATTTTCCTTGAACATTAGTAGCGATGCTCCTGTTAAAAAAAACTTTGTAAATACGGCACATTTCGTGTGCAGTTTCATAGTACAGTAAAGAGAAAGGATTTAATTAATTTTTACCCGTACCTTGAGACTGGAGATTCCTGAAAGTCTCAAGGATCAATTTTTCAATGATTACAATATTTTTCTACTCATATTTCGCGAAAATGCTGACTAAAAAAGAAAGCCGCGCTAGATTATTGCTTCCTCATTTAGCTATGTTATGTTAGGAAGTGGAATATTGTTTATTAAGTTAAAAATAAAGAAAATTTAAATACAATAAAACGCATCTATCGCACACTGCTAGGTTTCACTCTTGCCGTCTCAAGGACAAACTGACGTAATTCGCTCCTTTCGCGAGCTCAGAAGATTGCTTCCGTACGCATGGGCATGGAGATAGCGGATTGGTTTCAATAGTAAATTATACAGACCGACAGACGGTCAACCCTTTGACGGATTTGGCCCAAAATTTTATACGGACCTACATTCTTGACGATAAAACTGTGTACCAAATTTTATCCATCTAGCTATTCAAGTTTTTGAGTTATAGCGTTCACATGACTTCGGACAAACAGACAGACAGACTTCCCTGTGACGGATTTTGTCCAAAATTTGATAGAAACCTACAAATTATGTTTAAAGACCACATACCAAATTTCATCCCCGTAGCTCTAATAGTTTTCGAGTTATCGTGTTCACAGACATACAGACACACAGACAGACATAATTCCAAAATTGTGTTTTTCGGACTCAGGGAGGTCTAAAACGTGGAGATTCGTCAAAATCTCGAGTTCGAATTTTTTGACGATTACAATACTTTCTTTTTGCATACGAGAAAGTAAAAAAGCATAAACAAGACTTAAATTACAAAAAAGACTGAGAACTACTGAAATGCCTACACATTCTATAAGATTTGATAATACATTATTTAAAATTCGAAAATCCATTGGAAGAGAGGTAAATTTCACTGGCATTTATTGAAATATGAGAAAAATTCAACCTTTATTAGAATTGAGGTGGGAGGTGTTCGATGTTGGAATGAAAATTTTAGCTTCAAATGCGAAGAGTCTGAGAACCACTGACCTAAACTTATTTTGAACTCGTCATTTTATTTTTTAGTTTGAATCATTGACTTGCATGTTAAACGTCCTTAATGACTTTATTAGACTTCCCTCTGTGAATGGGTCACGATTCATCACGCCCTGCAGCTCACTAATAAGCACTTATGTAGCGTCACACGATGCTTGTTCGAAACAAAGTGTCACACTTGTGCTGTTAACGCTTCAAATCTTTTACTATTATTTCACAACATATGGTTTACGTTTCTTAAATTTTTTAAAAGGTCGCAGTTTTTGATCACATGTTAACTGTTGTTAGGATTCTATCGCGGTTTTTAGTGTTTTTAAACACTAATAATTCATAATGATCTTGTAAATTGTTACGAAAATTTAGCATCAAAAACTGAGCTTACAGTTAGGAACCCTGACAAAGCAATAATAGATCGAGTATTTTACTGCTTTTGTCTGATAACAAATGTTGCATAAAAAGTAATATTGCACTAAAGTATGATATTTTAATAAAAGACTATATCTCCATGAAAAGAACAAAAATAAGTAATGCTTTATTTTCGAATTTTTAGCTGTTGCTATAAATAAAGATGTAATTAGACACTATAAACTGCTTTTATGTCAAGAAATTTAAAATACTTCTTGTGTAGCTAAAAGTAACTTTTAGGACCTTTTTAACTCAACCCTATTCTTGAAAAGAAAAAACAAAGTATAATAGCAACAATTCAAAAAAGACCAAAAATATAAAACTTTAATTGTTTTATTACAATGATGAAACCCAACGAACTAATATATTTATTTATTTTTTGTAATTAAATAAATAGCTTTGCTTGTTTGTAAGATAAATTAACGACCAAAATAATGCTGTTGGCTGTGGGGTTATTTTAAAATGCTTTTCATAAATGAGATTTGTGAACCGATAAATAGACAACATTTTTTCAAAATATTGTTTATTTATCGGTTCATATAATTAAAATATATAAATTCATTAGCAAAAGATTATACATTGGTGAATATTCCTATTTGCCCCGAATTTAGTATATCAGATAATAGTGGGAACGTTTTGCTTCATTAGAGTGTCCTTTCTGGAGATTAGAGTGTCCTTTCTGGAGATTAG
>BGPR01037470.1:0-15117 GCA_013235015.1 Araneus ventricosus
GTGATGGCAATATTTTTACAGTAGAGCTTAGTTATAAGTTTTTAAATCGTACCGAGATGAAAACCTTTGGTGAAAAGTTATTTAAAAATTTAATGAAAGATTTTATTAAACACAGGATGTCCCGCAAAGGACTTCCGCATTTTAAAATTAAATAATTCGCAGACGCAGTTCGATAGAAGAATGAAAACAGTGGTATATTTATTTTGAAAGACGTAAAAATACCATATTGAAATTTCATATTTACTGAAAACTGTTGACAACAAGCGGCGGTGCATGTTGTAGTCGCAAATGGATCTTTTGAAAGAGTGCTCTATTCCTCAAAAGTTACCGTTTTGGATGCAGTATCCAGGAAATGAATCATTGGGCCGTTTTCCTTGCGAGAACCGATCATTACTGAAAAGTACGTTGCATTTTTGGAACAATTTGTCCCCATACTACAAGCTGTGGAGAGCTGGCCGGAAATTTCACGGCTTACGCGAGATTGGGCCCGACCCCACCGTACTCCAACGCAGTGGTGAAGCCAGTGGGGTGTCCGGGGAGGAGCAGGACACCCCTTTCTGGGCAAATTTTCATACCCCGTTCACACAACGGGCAATTCAAGCAGTAGATAAATAAAGATCTGGAGAAAATTTAAGAGGGTAAATGTTACGCCTCTCCCCTTGCAGTATAGGTCGTGCCCCACCATCGAGAAGACTCTATTGCAACAACTGTTTCAACGGGATTTGTCTTTCTCAAGGAAAACTTTGAGAATATTATCATTGCTTTCAAGTACACTGGTGTCCAAAAATAATACCGAATTTTAAAGATGCTACAAAATTGAAGTTAAGATGGATAGTATGGTTCGCAATCAGTTGCTGGGAATCGTGGGACATACTCTTGTCGGAACTCAAATTTTACAGTGAATATTTGATCACGTGGTCAATTAGGGGCCACCAGAAAGGGATGAAGGTGAAATGAGAGTTTGACCCATCCTGTTTCACAGAAAGCTGATAAGAAGATGTAACTTTCATCAATGGTTAAGCTTGTTGTGTTTAGTACTTATATTCATTTTCATAAAAATATCTCTTATTTTCGAGAAGATATAGAAAAATCCCAAATTTTACCGCATGTTTTTTGCTCATATCCTGCAGAGTTTTACACCAAATTGTACGAAACTTACATAATACTTGACAATATGTGAAAGAAGCATTGTATTAAGATTTAAAATTCGAATTAAAAAAAATTTGAATACTACTGGAAATAAGAGCAATTGTAGAAAATATTTTTTTACTGCACATGTTCGAAAAATAGCGTAATTTGTTTACATAACGTCACAGCCAGATATATAGGGCAAATTATGTAAAAATTCCAGTTCTGTACCATTACTATTAAAGCCCAGGGCGCTAAAATTTCTTAAGAGGCTCTGGCTGTGAAGCATATCCCAGATAGCACGTAAGTTTGCAAAAAGTTTGATTTTGACGATATTAACTTATCATAGCAAATTTGACGAGTCAGATTTGAAGCGAACTTGTAGCAAATTCGCCGTGACAACTAGCGCCACCTTCCTTGCATTGCAAGTCTGCTGCAAGTTCACCATGACGAATAGCGCCACCTCCTTTGCAATGCAAATTTGCAAATCAAGCCTGATGCAAAGATAGCACAAAAAGATAATTATCTTTGTCTCTGTTTAAAAAAGATATCCGATTTTTAATAGCATCTCCTAGACCGTCCTTCTTTATATTAATTCAATAAATCAATGATAATTTGTAAAAAACTAACTTTTTTATAAAAAAAAATTTTGAAACATTTTCCATCTTTTTACTAAAAGCTTTTACTGTAAAGAAAACTATATCGAATTTTTTTTATGTTGAAATTTTAACATTTATAAACAATATTAAACCTAAAAAACAGTCAATGTTTGTTGAAAAATAATAACTTATACATTTTGTCCCATTTTAAAGTAATTACTTTTGAACTCTAATTTCATAATTTATTCTACTAGCAAAACATAGTTATTAGCGAAAATCGCTCTCTCTTTGACTTCAAATCATATTCTCAACTCAAAAATTAATGAAATCAAGAAAATAGTTTAAAATAAATCGTATACGAATCGAACGATGTATTAGCGAAATCTATCTTCTCCTCTGGCATTTGAGCTGGCGGAGTGATATCGACGTCTGGCTACTAAGTGGTAGGTCGCGAGTTCTATCCCGGGTTGTGTTCGTACTCTGTTTTTGCTATAATTTGCAATGAGATTGCACGGCAAGCTTGCTGCAAGTTCGTTCCATGGTGACTTCGAAGCTTTCGTTAACTTGCTGCAAGCTTGCACTCTTGTCATGACAAATTTGTGGCAAGGTTGCTGCAAACTAAAATTGCTATGTGGGATGCGTCTATTTCCAATAAAACAAATAATAAAATTTCCAATACAACAAAATGATAACTGAAAATTTCATTCTTCGTATGCGCCATCTGTGTATTGTTAAAGTTGTTTATTTTAATTGGACTGTGATGTGATTGCAACGCTTGCTTGCAAATGACAGTCAATGACCTTCCTCTCAGACTGTGTATGGCGAGTACAGCGCCACCTCTTGATACCATTCGTAACTAAGTTTATAACTTCTGAATGGGATTTTTACGGCTTTCAAAATAAATATATCACTGGTTTCATTCTTCTATGGGTACTTCTTGCCGAATTATTTCGTTTTAAAATGAGGGAGTTCTATGTGGGACACCGTGTAGATAATTTCGATAAAATAAATAATTTGATTATCTTTCTGTAGATAACTTATAATATTATCAATAAAAGTATTATCAATAAAAAATTCCTCATTTCATAACTAATTCACCGATTGGCTTTAATTAGTTGAAGATCGGCATTGCTAAAAATAGCAACTTCATTGTTTCACTCAAGTGCCATACTCGTTGTGAAAAAATATTCCTGGTCTTTATATATTATTAAATTCCTTAGCATGGCTGCACTAATTCGAAGAAAATTTTAACACGTATTTTTTTTAACTCAGAGGCAAAAAATGAAGTCCAGCATTTTCTGCGTCGTTACTAACTAATTAGTCTTGACAAAGCTATCCGATTATACTGGGAGTATTGTTTGGTCTTTCACGAAATTCAAAAATTCTGGGAGAATAAAGTACAAAAAATAACTTTACAAGAAAGCTATACGCCCACACTTGAAGATCTTTATTCAGAATCCCCTACGTATGCATAGCATTTTACTACACATATATATTTTAAATCTTGTAGAAATAGTATAGCATTTCTCTAAAAAAAATTGTGCTAGTCGGTTAAAGCATTGAGATGGGAAGTTGGAGAGTTATTGTGGGAGCGAGTAGCAAAACGACTTCGAAGTGACGGAGTATTTCCTCATTTGTTCAATATGAAAATGAAACTTTTCCCTCCCTCTTTCCGCAGGAAGTAAATATTTTTCATTGCCGTAATCTGTAAGAAAAGAAGAAAATACTAAGTTTTTCATAATGAATAACGAATATTTTTAATTTTTTTACATCTGGTAGGAACATGCTTTTTCATGTTTATATCAGACGTTAAAAATATTCAGAAATATTCGTTATTGGTTGAGAAAAAAAAATGAATATTTTCTCCCTCTTTGAAATTTCAAAGAATTGAGATAGGAGGTTTCGCTTGTTAAGTGACGATATATTTCTTAAATTCTACTCACCACTCCTTCGACTTGTTGCTCTGAAATTTCCGATAAATGAAACTAGTTAGTTATTGATTTTATTTATTTATTTACAACCCTCCTCGGTCCAGCCTACCCAAGAGGGTGTAAGGCCTTCCACAGCCCGGAGGGGAATCATAAAACAAAAGAAATGAACTACATTAAAAAAGAATTTACAAGGAACCCCAAGAGGTGAGCAGAACAATTTAAAATCATCGTCTACAACAATGAACTAAAAAAAAGATAAAGAGCAAAACCACAAAAAGATTAAGAGCAAAAACACAAAGCACAAAAACATTAAGAGCAAAAACACAAGGCACAAAAAGATTAAGAGCAAAAACACAAAGCACAAAGAGATTAAAAGCAAAAACATAAAAAAGATTAAGAGCAAAACCACAGAAAGATTAAGAGCAAAAACACAAAATGTTTAACATTAAAAAGCACAAAAAGCAAAAACACAAAACACAAAAACCCAAGGAGAAAAAATACAAAAAGCTTAACATTAAAAACACAAAACGCAAAAGCCCTAGGAGCAAAAATACAAAAGGCTTAACATTAAAAACAAAAAACACAAGAAGATTAAGAGAAAAATACAAATCGCAAAAACTCAAAGAGCAAAAACACAAAAAACTAAACATTAAAAACACAAAACACATACAAAAGAGATAAAGGTTAATTATTGATTAAAAAATAATGACATTATTTAATTGGTGTTAGATAAATGTCTAGAGAATTGTTTAGAAAATTTTTCGAACGAATGAAAACATGCCTCTGAGATACGTTGCTATCGATTAGGTTAGCAGTTTCGAGATAGAAAAAAAATTTCCAATTCAAAATTCGGTTCTATCGAATAGGTATCGTGTATTCAAGCGGAATGAATGTTAAATATGGAAGATGAAATTTAATTGTGTTGTCATGGCTTAAAAGCTCGGAGAGCCGAATAGCACTGCATTTGAAGCCTATCTTACAACGAGTCGGAAATACTGTATCAGCAAAAGAAGTATCTTGAAAATATCCTAAAATTGTCGGTATTTTAAAAACTCTAAAGAATTTGAATATTAAGTGTTATCATAAAAAAATTACGATTATATAGGGTCCCCACTTATATCCGTTACACCCCCCTTAACTTTAAACGGTGACAGGCCATAAAGTTGGTATCTAGGTAAATTTAAAAGGCTATGCGCAACTCGATGAGACAACTTACAACGCCATCTATCGGCAAGTTTTAGAATTAGCGGTCCTATCTCGTAAACGGTGAAAGATACGAGAAACAATTCAATTAGAAGTTTGTAGAGCACTCTCCATTTAGTATGAAAATACACGTTGCGCACACTAATATTCAAAACAGAATGCAAAAAACTAACATTTATTTGGTAACGATTTCGAAAATTGTTATGTCATAAAGAGTGGAAGAAAGAAACTGAGACACGTCCCTGTCTTCTGGATCATTTATTTATATTGTTCAAAATGCTCTCGGTTAGTTACTATACATATTTGCACTCTGGACTGGATTTCTCGCTTCGCTCGAGTTCCACGACGCCATAGGGTTGAAAATCACAGTCAAACAAATGTTCATTTTCTACATTCTGTTTTGAGTATTAATGTGCGCAAGGTATCTTCTCGTACTAAAGCGAGACAACTTTCTAATTAACTTTTTTCTCGTATCTTTCACCGTTTACGAGATAGGACCGCTAATTTCAAAATTTGCCGATAAATGGAGTTGTAAGTTGTTTCATCGATTAGCGCATAGCCTTTTTAATATACCTAGATACCAACTTTATGGCCTAATCTGTCACCGTTTAGAAATTAAGTGGGGTGTAACGGATATAAGTAGGAACTCTGTACAGTCCAAATACATTTTGGAAAAAACCATTGTTTAAATCTATCTTTTAAAATATATTTCATAGGAATATTAATATTTCATAAACTTTAATACACTTCATGGGATTAAGTTTTCTTATAAGATTAGAAAAACTTTTGATTTTTCTCTAGAATGAATTGCGAATTTTTTTTTTTTTTATCAGCTGAGGATTTTTGTGCATCTTCTAACTGTTGTCGAATGAAACTACGGCATACGTTGCCATCACCACTTGCACATTGGGGTTTTCCTACTTTAAAAGTAATGGTGATAGATAGCAACAATCAACTGATAAAAAGTAATTAATAGAAGACAATGGGATGGTTTTACCTTGCGTTTTGAAACTGTTAAAATATATCCCAAACAACGTAATTCTCCTTAGAACGACAACACCGATGAATAGGTCTAAACGAAGCTCAGCTTTTCCATCAACCCACCTCGAGATAAAAATTCGGTAACCACAACAACTGACTTCGTTAAAGAAATACAACTACTACTTTCGAAAAGAAATTATTCGAGGAAATAAGCTTTTCAAACCCAAAGTTTGCTTTTCTGCTCATTGCGTCGATTCTCCCAACAAATCCTGTTCCATAGAAAAAAAATTACGAGGAGATTTCTATAAAGCCGAGAGCTTTATCTCGAGGCTTAGCATCTCATGTGTTACATCATTACCAGCAGCTAGTAAAGACAGACATCAGATAAGAAATTTGAGGAAGCTTAGCAGACAGTTTTCTTGCTCGTTTTGCTAACTATTGTTTTAGAAGTTTATTTGTAACTAACAGTTTCTTGTAGATTAATCGAGCGTAAACTTATGCTAATAATTTCTGGAAGGCAGTAAGTTCTTATCTCAAAATACTATCAATAGTTAATTTTGGTTCTGCATTACAGTCGCTATATTTTTAATATTTTTCGATATTTAACACTACCACTCCATACAAGTGTGTATTATCCCGCCTCCCTTCTTCCACATCAGCGTCATTGAAGAAACAGCGTTCATTAAGGAACCAGCCAGAATTTTCTAATTATTGCTAAGCTGAGTAAATTTCCTCACTTATGAATAATCGTTTTTTTCTTTGCTTATAAATTCGAATTTCCATTTTTACAAATAATACTACAGAATGATGATCTTCTTTCTTACTTTAGGTCTTGTTTGTTTATCGAAATGCTTTCAAAATAAATCCCTACACTCATGAGAATCAAAAATGGCAATATGGGGCTAGATGGGCCATTTCGCATAGGGCAAGTTGGCCCACGCTGCTACACAGGATTTATCTGGATGTGCGTTATAGAAATATCTCTGAATATGTGGGATGGAATTGTACCAGATTTATTATGCAAGATACTTGTTATGAAAAACCATGCGGACTCAATTTTGATTATATTTACGGCTATTTCAGTGTTTATTTCTGTATCATGCAGTCTGTAATTGGAGTTTATTTTGTACAGTGTATTTTCTAAATAAATAAAATAAAAAATAATTACACAATATTATTTGATTATGAACATAAAAGCTGTATCACAGTTTTTATTGAATATAAATGCACAAATTTTGTATATAATACACATAATGAGGATAATAACACAACTACGTTACTTAAATTAATAAAGTAAAATAATATAGAAGAATGTTTTGTGATAGTCGCTTCATGTTTGTGGTGACTCAACTTACCCGCAGTCAGAACAGATTGGGCCAAGCGACTTGGTGTCATTTTGAGGTTTTAAATTGATACTTAGTTAATATATTCAAATTTTACTATGGCGAATTATTTCTGATGGTTCGCTAATAGTGTAAGCATAAAAATTTTTAAAATTTTGAATTCTCTTTTTTAAAAGTATTTTTAGAAGAAAAAATGGCCCAACTAGCCCTTGCCTACCCTAATATATGTCTGTCTGACTGGTACTATAATCACTCTAACTCAGAAACGGATGGAACAAAATGAATAAAATTTAGTATGTGTTCTTTAAATCTTAATTGTAGATAAGTTTCATATTCAGGTCCGGATTTACGCATTACTACGACCTAGGCTTTTGCCTAGGTCGTAGGCAACCCCTCCCTCAAAATAGTTAACATACAATTTTCAATTTAACATAAAATAGTTGAATTTTGAAACATATAAGCACTTAAGACATTCTTTATAATTTTTTAACTGCATTAAATTTTTTATTCAAAATTGCACTACTTATAAAATAACAATAACAACTACGAAATTGTTCCATTGAATTTCATGAAATTGTCTAAAATAACTACTAGAACTTCTTCGTTTGCACTTTGTCCGTAAATAGGCTAGTGTTATTAAAAAGGACTTATCTTATTAAATCCATTTCAATGCAAGAGACAGTAAGACCCACAGAAGACAAAAAATTGGGTACTTTTCCGTCAGCCGGGCGCAACCGAAAAATCGCCAAATAATGTAGAATTCCGCCAAATTTTGGAGACATTTGCTTTCGGCGACCTGGCTCGCGTTTGGTTCACAATTGGCGACATTTGCGCCCGGCCAACGGAAAAGTACCAAAAAATGTATTGTTCAATATATGTAACCCTTTCACACCGAGCGAGGCGGTACAGGGCGGTCTAAAACTTTCCCCTTAACAGCGACGATGACCAGTCTGAAGAAGTGGCTTCTTCTGAGGGGAGGTGATGTACAAAGATCACTTATGAGATAAACGAGTTAGGGGTCCTATTATCCTCGACAACCACAGCTCATTTACCTGCGCCTTAAGGGAAGGTTATAGCAGATGGTGGGGCGTGGGGAAAATGACAACGCAGATTGGGAGAGTTCAATTTATGTCATTTCTTCCCAAAAAGTTCCGGTTTTATAGGAAGTAGAAGTATTAAGTCGTCTTGGGTTTAAAGAGTTAATGTACGAATTTAAATTTAAAAGGCTCACTTTTATAAGGACTTTTTAAAATAATACTGAAAACTTGCAAATATTTGGCTGTAATTTCTTCTGTATATTCGCCCCCTGGTGGCTGCTCCCTAGGCCATGGCCTAAGTTGGCCTTGTTCATATTTTGGACTGAATCCGGGAAAGGGAAGTTTGTATTTCTGTCCCTTGAAGTGCATGGCAACATGATGACTCAAAGAAGCAAAATTTCGCTAATGGTTTTCTAACAAGATATGTAGATCCGTAATCAAATTTTGTATCAAATAGGTCAAACAATTGATTTATTTCGGTCATTCAATTCGTAAGGGAGAGAGAGAGAGAAGATTCGAAAAGGCAAGAAGCGAAACAAATGAAATTCTACATTTGTTGCTGACATCTAAATTATTTAATTTGTCAATAAACGTCTAAGTTGCATATACAATTTTTTTACTGTATACTACGAAGCGAAATACAAAATGTCGTCGCTTAACTCCATCGATACGGGAACATCCCAAACGTCTCTGCAAGCAAAAGACGATGACCGTCCGAATATCACTGTAAAATTTCCACCTTCATTAGTTAAGTGTGATTGATTTCTCTCCCGCGGCACGCACTTTCTTCGTTATATTTGCTCTCCCAAATGAGTTGGGGAAAAGGGGGAGTTCTCTTAGAATTCGGACAGTGCCAGCTGTCATCGTGGTTTTTGAGGGGTGAAGGTGAATTTTCTTTATCTTTGAAAGAGGAACAAGTGCATTCCCGTATTTTGAGATCCCTCTATTCCAATAATATTAGGAATCAAAGAGTTAACAAGAACACGAACAAGAACCTATTTCAATTTTTTGAAATTTCAGATATGAAGAAAAAACTGACTTTTCCGCAGGCAATAATGAATATTCTTGGAAAATGTTTTGACATCTGGTGAGACCATTTGGTCTCATGTTCATATCAGATGTTCAAAAAATTCAAAAGTATTCGTTTTTGGTCACGAAAAATTCAGTCTTTTCTTCCTGTTTGAAATTTTTAAAAATTGAGATTGGCTCGTTAAGTGACTATATACCATATTGTGTAAGTGTAAAGTAAGTGTCGGACAGAGAAGTTCCTTGCTTCAAATTTTATTTTCAGAAATTTACCTCTATGTTTAAATTTTTTTAATATTTCAGTATACTGCTTGCGCAACTAGACGAGAAAGTAAATTGTGTCATTAGATTGGATGAAGTAAAATCTACAACTGCTCTCCAAATAAGATTTAGAACCCAGAACTCGAATACGAGAATTACAAATTATGTTAGATAAAACAAATTCAAAGAATTCAATCAAAAAATTTACTTCCTATTTTAATGGAACCGTGGGTGAAAAGGTATTCTGAAAACTAAGTAGTTTTTAAATGCCATTCCTAAAAATGGAATTTTTAAGAATAAATAAAAGTCCCGGCGAAATTTCCAATCCTTTCTATACTTTTTATCCTTTATACACAAAGTTTCAATTCTCAGGAACATTTTGAAAACCTTTATTTACGTATAAAACACTTTCGCATTGCCGCAAACTAAGCCCTATCATAATAATCACGCGATGTGAAAAGTTCTGACAACTTTTGAATAAAAACAAAATTCTCACTATTTTTACGAAGCTATGAGGCAGGAAGAATCGCCTTGTTCGCCATTGTTGCAGGTTGTTAAAGTAAGAAAGTTGTGAACTATGATAAGGTTCTGAAAGAACTCTATCGAAACATTATAACAACTATAATATGAAATTTGTATACAAAGGATATTTTCTGAACAAATTTTAATGAAGTGCTTCCAACTTAAAAAATCAAAATGTAGTGTTAACTCTTTTAGTAAAACTTCTCTTCATTTTAAAGAATGCAATACAAACAAGAAATATTTAACAAGTTATTAAGGTGAAGTTTTATGATTTTGGTATAAATCTTGAAGGTTATTGCAAATTTTTAACGCAAGCATCGCAGATATGGCTCCCAATTAAACTTTTGTGTAACGCTTCTGTAAATCATTGAAAAAAGAATTAAAATCCTACTTTGTTACAAGTTTGTTTGCTTTCAATAAATATACAGCTTATTTCAAAATTTCTCTCAAATGGTTGATGAAGAGCCCTGTGCATTGCAGTAGACTCTTAGAGTATTTAAAAATAATTAATAAATTTCAATATATATAGATTTCAACATCAATTATCTACATTGTATGGAACTAAATAACTAAATTATGTCTTAAACCCAATGCTGTTTATTTTCAAGAAGACATTTCTGGAGTTTTAAGATTCAGTTTGATCTGCCAGTGACTATACATCAAAGATATGGTGTAACAATAATCATGGATGTGAAAGTTTTTTTCAAGTTTACGTGAAAACAATTTGACACTCAATGTTGTTTTATACATGGTAAATCATTTATGTTCCCAATGCTTGCTGCAAATTTTCTGTGGAAATCGTGTTTATTAATGGAAATCAAAATCATTCAAAGAACGCAAAAAATTAAGAAAAACACTCTGAGAGAATCGAATTAAACATACAAGGAGTTCATTCTAGTCCACTTTATCAAGGGCTAAGGACTATATTCGAAATGGATTCAAAATATTTGGGAAATGTTTTTTTAAGAAGCTTGTATTACGCCAAATACAGCTTCTCTTAGCCCGAAATTTCCCAACAAAAGACAAAGGAGATCAGTACCATCTAATAAGCATTATTATAAAAGAAAAAGGAAAACCAAACACAAACATAAAAACGCTAATAAGGATGATTTAAAAATATTAAACATCGGGTTGAATAACAGCCTTCATTAAAATAAACTTACCCCACGCTTGGAGGAGAGATAGAATGTCCTTACTTTATCACTAAGAAAGCGAATTTCCCGCCTAAATAAATAATCTCCTTTTTTTCTGTAAAAAAACTAGAACCATGACGCCATCTGTATTCGAAAAGAAAAGCAAAACAGAAGAAGGAAAGACAGGAAGGGGAGGGAATCAAATCAGTTAGAAAAATTAATAAAAAAATATTTTATACTTGTTTATTAATGATATCCAGTTTATCGATTCAGATTCCAGACAGATTTTCACATTTTGTGAAACAATCTGTTTACCATTATAAAATACTTATTCATTCTTCAAATGGTAAAGGGTTTGATGAAATATACAAAGTAAACGTTTAATATATGTGATTACATGAATTATTTCAAATTAGTAAGAAGTATTAGAGCTTCCGATTTTTTCAAACGTAGAAGACGAAGATTCAGAACAAAGATGCTTGCGAAAAGTTGGAAATTAGTTTTCGGAAATTAAGATCCAGATACGCATTTTACATACAGATTATTTGATATCCACAGGATTAGAAGCTTTTACGATACAAACTCTTAATTAATATTGAAATTGAAAGCTGATCCATAATGTTTGCACGAAGAGTTTCTTTAAGATAAGCATGATTTATTTCACTTTAATGGCGGAACCAAAAAACATTTTTAATTCAAGACTTTTTGTACTTTTTAACAAGATATAATCATGCTATTTTTAAGCATGTCTCAAGAATATAAAAACTTTTAGTTACCGTATATAGGACAATTTTTTAAAAAAAACCTATAGAATCATCCCTTTCAAGCGTTTACCAATTTTAGGAATGAGTAATTGAGTTTCTTCTACCTCTGTTCATTGCCCCGTGATTGATACGTAACTACATTCTGGATGCTTGGAGATAGGAATACAGTTGTATGGTTTAGTGGATCACACATTTTCTTTTAAATTAGAATATTATAGCTTGCATCGCACAATTCGTGTTGACACACGTGCAAGGTGTCCAACATTTAAGAGGACACACGGCTATTAAATCTGGGAAAACTAGTGGAAAACTGTCAAATTCGATACATTATATCTCTGAAACAATGCAATTCCGAAACTCATTTATTTCTAGAAAAGTATCTGTTCTTTCTCTTATATCACACACATTTTCAAACCTTCATGTTGGTATTTGTTTATTTGAGAGAGTAATAAATATGGGTATAATTTTTTGAGAAAAAATGTGATAGTCACTTTGCGCGTAAGATTACCTATAAAATATTTATTTAAACACAATATGTTGAGTATCTAAGTAATCCAAACAGTCTGTTTAAGAAACCAAACCACAATTTATTAACAATCAAATTTCATTTCTATTTGATATACCAATTTAGAATAAAAATGTTAAAAATAGTTAAAATGTCAACTTTTCTACTCCCCCCAAAAAAACCTTCTTCTGAGAAATATGTACAAAAATGTGATACAATTTGTAGAACATAGTAAAATACATATTCGGTTAAAGTTTTATGTAAAAATATTCAATAGTTCTTGAGATATCGTGCGCGCAACATCAAAGAAACACATTTTGAGATATAGCGCTTAAAGATATCCCCATATTCACTGTTTTTGTTGAAGAGCTGATACATTTTCCTTCATAACTTTCATAATTATGGGAATTTTTTAAATTTATTTTGAATTGTTCAGAAAAGACAGGGGAATAATATTTTTTATCATAAAATCGAAAATATCTAGGTTTAATAGTCGCATGTCCCCTTAAAAACCCAATATCACCCTCGATAAGAAATTAACTGGACATTTCAAAATCGCTTTCAATGTCATAACATTGCTTTCACAAATTCTAACTGAACATTCACTATTTCTAATTGAATATTTCATTAACAACCTTGCTAGCATCAAAACCTTTAAGACTGGAAACCAAACCCTGCCAACCAGAAAGTTAGTGCTCGGCTGCATTGAAGTCAGATTCAACGAGCACCAGGCCCACATACAAGGCGGATATTTCTAGCATCTGGTTTCGAACCTGCAACCCTCCAGTTTCCAAGCCGGGTGTTCATCATGAAGCCACCTAGCCTCTCGGCGAGAGCCAGTTTTTGATTAACAAGATAAAAAGTAATTAACTTTAACTGAAATATAGCCTTAATAGATGGAAGGAATGACGTTTTCCCTCGCCAACATTTACTTTTAACTTTATGGATACACGTAAATATTAATGAAATATAATTATAGATCCTCTCTACATAGAGTTTTAAATGTAAACTGATGACATAATTGTGTTTTTATTCTGTACCAACCAATACTGATATTTTTAACCATAATTCTTAAGCATGAAGCTTTATTATTCATGCACCCATGATTTTTCAGACATGCAAGAATTTATTCATGCATATAAAAATAAATAAATGCGAAGAGTTAAAGACTTAGAGGACTTTAAAGACTTTAAAGGAGAGACAATTTTTCTATTTTCAAGTTTTGTAAAAGCGTGTAATATAATCATCTTTTTATCAATTTCTAACGTGAGAAAATTGTGTACAATACAAATAACAAAATCATTTTAATTATTTTATGAAGTAAATTTGTGTTTCTTAAGCCGTTGCATAAATTTATGAACAATAATTACTACATCATTAACAGCCTTCCAGACTTAAAATTTCTTTCAACATAGAAAAAGAAATATGCAGTTTGAAAGATTGTTAAAGCGAGATGAATCTTAATTAAAAGTTAAAACTTTTTAACCCTCTTCATTAACAATATTGATATAAGTATAAAATAAAGTCTGAAGAAGCTGTAACAGTCTATCGGACTGAAGAAAAACTTGACTCATCTGGTACTTGTGAAAGTAGCGAAAATTTCATAAATGAATTTAATTATGTCCGAGCATTTTAACTATGCTTTTCAAACTTTGTTACAATGTATATTCAGTGTCTACAGATAATTTTAACTTTGTCGTACATTGAGTATGTGAAGATAAAATGTTGTAATTGTAATAAACAGTGACCTCGCAATTTTGATGAATTTTCACTTTGTAAGCCTCCGAAAAAATATTTTTTGAATTATGTTTGTCTGGGTATCCCGTCAAAATAGCCCTTGCCAAAATAGCCTGACAAAACAGCCCCGACAATACAGCCCAAGACCAAAAAAAGCCCTGACAAAATAACACAAATTCTGAGTAACATTAAAAAACATTATATTGCCGGTGTTATTTCATCTTGGGCTATTTTTCACGTGCTGTTTTGTCGGGGCTGTTCTGGCAAGGGTTATTTTGTCTTGGGCAATTTTGTCGGAGCTATTTTGTCATGGCTTATCTTGCCGGTGCTGTTTTGTCGAGACTCTTATGGCTTGGGCTATTTTGACGGGTCACGTTTCGTCTGTATATGGGTCTTTGAACATAATAGCTGAAAAACGCAATGAGCTAGACGAATGAAATACCGAATTTAGAACATGTGCCACCGTTAAAGTGTATAATTCAGTTTTTCTATAGAATAACTAGACGAATGAAATGCCGAATTTAGAACATGTGTCACTGTTAAAGTGTATAATTCAGTTTTTCTATAGACTAACTAGACGGATGACATGCTGAATTTAGAACATGTGTCACCGTTAAAGTGTATAATTGAGTTATTCTATAGAATAACTTTAAAGTGTAAAATAGATTATTTATTTCATACTTTACTTAGTTATTCTATGAAATAACTAGGTATTCTATAGAATAACCAATGATAGACCGTTAAAGTGTAAAATAAACAATCTGACAAGTCCGTTTTTTTATAAAGTACACACTGATTGCAAATCAGCCATAACCTTGTGCAAAATTAAAACCACTATAATACTGTCACAAAACAGTAATGTCTCTTTCTTGCCAAATTAGTCTTATAGTTGGGAATAGAGATTTACAGGAATACGTATTCGCAGGAATTCAATGACATTCGAACTT
>BGPR01037471.1:0-15117 GCA_013235015.1 Araneus ventricosus
ATGAAGCAATGGATTTGCTGCTACAGTGAAAATATCCAACGCTGCATGAAATTACTTACTAAACACGAATATCGCCATAGAAAACGTTCATCGGCTCTCGTTTTATGTTATTATTTGAATCAAGTTAAAAAAATATCTCATCGTCTTTAAATCAAATGTTCGCATCTTATGGTACTGCAATTTTCTTTTGGGTTCGAGGTCAGCTGCTGTAATACCCGGGCAAGTAATGTTGGTAATGCGGAAAACATAAAACTAAAGAATGGAAATGAAGGAAATTGTTAAACAATTTGTTTTTCCCAATTCGCGTTAAGTTGAAAATTGCGGATGGTAGTGAAGAGCGAAGAACATTTTAAAATAATAAAATATTTAATGTCTTTCGTTGGGCACTGAATTTGTGAAAAGAATTTGCATCGTCTTAGCAAACTTGTCATTTGTCTATATTAATAAAAGATATTACACTAAGCTTGAAGCAGCTACAGACAGAGATATTTTGCAGAGAACATTTCCATTTCAATTATATATTTTTTAAAAAACTCGGATCGTAATAAAATATTCTTTCCATTTGAATTGTTGATTAACACTATGAGTAATAACTATCTTTAACATAGTGATAATGCGAAATTATTTCGATATTGTTTCTTTTTATTTGGGTAAGAAACTAATATCACCATAAAAAATTGAAAAAAATAAGCATGAATCCTAAAAATGTTTTAAATTAATACTAGTAATTTGATTCATACGAATCATAAGCTAACCCAAGCTCCTTGACATTATTATTAAAAATTCCTTGCACAGAAGGAAAGTATGCTTTCAAGGGTCACTCTGGGCAAGAATTAAAAAAGTGGGGATTTTTTTCTGTGAAGGGCCTGACAAAAGGTCTAAACTTTTAGCTTCCTCTTAACCTGAAAATTCTGAACATGACAGTAATAAAATCATCTCCAGGATACACAGAATAGGGGCAAAAGAAAAGCATAAGAATAAATTACTCAGCACCTCGGATCACTGCGTGATGAACAGGTTTCTAGAATTGCGGCAGGGAGATCTAAGTTTTTTCATGATTTGCTGTTCCATATTTTAAATTCAGATGTATTTTTTTAATTATTCATTATTTTTTTTATTAAAGCAAAATTAAACTGAGTTAAATTATGATTAAAAGAAAATTTAAATTTTGACTTTATATTTAGAACCATCAATGTATTTCTTTCCCTTGAACGTTTAGTTCACGTTGTTCGCTATAATAATAATTCTTCCTAAAAATGTCGCTGCCGAAGAATCAGACAAGAAATTTATTCGTTCTTAAACAAAACAAATATCTCTAAAGGTAGCAGAAATAAGCGATGCTTTCTTGGTGGATGTCCAAACAATGTTTTAAACACTAACATAAATTCTAGCAACATCATCCATGCGATTTTATACAACATTTTTATGTAATAATATGTGTTCTGCAATATAACGATTATTTTTTTATCACAACTCGCAGGAATGCTGCATTAACAGAAAATAAAGATAAACATCTAAAATTTATTAGAAAGATTTGGATTTATACATTTTCTGGTGTAAAATTCTTCTCTTTCATGAAAAGGTTTTAGATTTATGAATTTCTTGATGTTCACCTATGACGCGATGAACTCCAAAATGAATCAATTGGTCTTAGAAAAAAATTCTAATAATCAGTGGCGTGCATTCAACCAAAGCAAGTGAAACACAGTGCTCATAAACAAATTGTCTCAGAACTGCTTAGTGTGTGATGTGATTTCTTTTCTGGAAAGTCTTTTAGAAGAGCGATCGCGTTTGTTTCTTTGTCCACAACGGATATGTAGCATCTAGAACGGATTTCATTGAAGCAACTCCTTCACTATAATTTAGTTTCTCAGCAAATATCTGGCAATGCAAAAAACATGCCTAATGCGCAAGTGATTCGTGCTGGTTGGAAAGACGCTTGCCTATTGGTTCGTTGGAGTTCATGGTCGTTACGTCATATTCTTCCCTCCCACATCGATCACGTTATTTTTCGGAGCGGCCCAATATGTTAGCTTCTGCGTCAACCTTTCTCTGCGTTGTAAAAAATGCAATGTTTAATGCGAGCAACTGAGCATGTACGCTTGTCCGCTTTACTTCTTTGCTGAGTTCATGGTCATAGTGTCATTTTCTCGTTCACACTGATTGTCAGACTTTTTGATAAAAAGAACAGAACGCGAAATGCAAACAAACGGCGCGTCATGTGGTACGTTTGAAAGGGAAATGTATTTACCATTCTGTGTTATGTAACGTTGATTGTTGGCATGTGCAATGATGATTGATTGTATGATTTTTATTTATTCATAACAAGATGCTATATTTTAAAAATAAAGATTTTTATTTAATGTAAACATTGCTCTATATTTTCTTACAAGATGAATCACATCCCATGTCTACAATCCTACAACTTTTCGGAGCGGATAGATTTAAGATAAGTAAATAAATGCACTTTACTTATGTGTACGCAATGCGCTAAATAATAATAATAATAAGCGAGAACTTTGTATTAACGAGCAAAGGAAGAAATAAAAGGTTAAACCCGCGAGGATGCGCAAGGGAGTGTACGACAGCCCACGCTACGTAAAATGTGAAAAATGCAGACTTCCCTTTAGTTCAAATGAGTCGAGTCCGTACTAGCCTACTTTGAGGCCATATTTAACAGACGAAACGTGTTTCAAAACAAATTATTTTATTTTTTATTGGAATTCACCATTAAGGGGTGTGAAACACTCCCTTGCACTCCTCGCGTCAGGTTTCTTTGTTCACTTGATCAGTGATCTTATTAAGGACAGGAAAATAATGTTGCATCGCTATTTAAGTTTTAATCAGGAAACAAGTAGAATGAAAAGTATTCTATATTTCTTAAATGGCGATTTTTCCGGGTACAAGACATTTAAACTGGATAATAGTGTGAGAGAAAAAGTCAAGAGCAGTTAATCACTCAATCCTAGTAAATTGGAAATGAATGCCAAAGCAAATATAAAAGAAATCTTTAAAGAACATTAATAACATCGAATGACTAGTTCAAAAAGAACAAAAACTTATCTTACGTAGTTTCCTATCATATGTGAGGTAACGAAGAAAGAAGAAGAAATGATATAGTTCATAAAACGACATACTTCGGCTCATAGGGAATTTAAGAATTAAAAGTATATTTGCTTTAAATGCGCTTCAAGAAATTTTATGCCCAGTCTTGAAAACTAGTGGTCCATTACTGTCCATGAGGTGCCAAAATGCAATCTTCCCCTATTATATCTATTAAAGTTTATATAAATGTTGAATTTCTCTCAGTTAAGACTGAAGTTCCCCTTTTAAGCATTTAAGGGTGTTAGCTGGGTTGTCCATTGGGTTTGTTTGGGTTCATTTAAATAGATTAAATAATGAGGAGACTTCAGTTTCAAAAAAGTTGCTAAGTAAAAATATTCCAAATAACAGTCACTGTTAACTGTTCATAATGTCAAATTTAAGACCCAAACAGACTTCGTTTATAATCAAAATTGAACTTTATTTAACATAACTAATAAAGTTATAACCACCCGGAACTGACTGCTATTTCCGAAACGGTCAATTAATCGAAACAAAAATCTGGCGTCCCAAATATACACCCTAACAATAGAATAATTAAAGGAAACCAGTATGTAATGCGATGAAACTAACTAAACGATACTTTATGAAACTTTGTGTGTAAGTGTAATGACGTTCTTCTTTGTAAAACAGACAGAAAACCCCGCGCAGTCAATTTCAATACGGGAGTTCAATTAATGCATGAATATAAACGAAGCAATTTGATACTGCATAAAAGTTTTAAAACCATAAATAAATGGGAGATATATCATTCTTTCTACAAAGAATTCACTCAGAGTCAATATTTGAATGATCAAATCTTTCAATACTTAAAAGCCAGAAACATTCGTTGGTGCAAAGTCCGGTGAGCACCCAAAGAGCCCAAATGTCACTGCGAATTTTCCACCCTCTTAAATGTGTTTTATTTAATAGCTTTTGTTTGCTTGTTAGAGTTCTCCATCAGATGGGTTTGATAGGCAAAGATAATTTCTTAGATATGTTATTTCATCCAAACCATTTCCTTGTAAAAAAATCCCCTAATAGCCATAAACTAAGCCGAGTCCTCTTTTGTATCAGTTGTCTTTTCTTTGAAAGAGGAACTTGGGAGTTTTAGTATTCTGAAGTCCCTGAGATTCATGGTTCTTAAGAATCAGTGAGTTAATATGCTGAATGAAATATTATCAGTTTTCTTCTATCTTGATAGTATGAATTAAAAACTTGAAATTTCAATTAGTTTCTGATGTACACCAAAGAACTTTTGAAACAGTTGTTCCTTGATCTTTTATCTGCAGTATTAGAATGAATTTTCTCAACATCATTTTTGTTCACTTTAGATGGCGTAATTTTATGTGCTGGTGGAATAAATAACTTCCACATCCTGCTTAACTGGTTTATTCCAATAATTACTTAAAATCGAATTTCATGGAACATCTATTAACACTTATTCTATAGGTAGAGGATATTCATCTGGAATTCTTTTCAAAACTGTGCCTTTAAAAGAACATCAAATCACAAGCAATTTTATGGATAGCATATATTTCTATAAAATGATCATTACATTAAAATTAACGATTTAATCCAGGGGTGTCAAACTCCCGACCCAAGAAGAATGCTTTGCTGACGGCATATATCAATATATATATCAAAATTTTTATAAAAAACTTAATAGCCTAATTTTTAAAATTTTAGTCATACATTATTATTAATCACGAACCACACCAATAGCCAATGACTCATTAATAGTTGTGTGGTATTTACATACCAATTATCCTTCCTCTAATAACGAATATTTTAGGAGCTGATAATAAAATAAAATTCTTGGAAGAAAAACTTTTCTTCGATTTTCTCCGTTGGTATAGAATCAGTAGCTATAGAATCAGATTTGAAGCCAAAATTCAGTGAAGTTGGAATACTTGAATTTTACAAATTTTTGCCATTCATGTTCAAAAATATTCGATAATTGTCATCTGAAATTATTAGCATGTTTGAAAGTAGTAACTGATTCGAGTAATTGTTTTTACTTTTGAAATGGAATTAATTCTCTCCTAAGATCCAAAATTACCGACAGTCACTTTTGATCAGTTTTGAAGGAAACATTGCGGACAAGATATCTCCCGAACTAGGAGAGATTTTAGCATAGAAGTGATGTCAGGTGTCGAGAAGAAAGCATTAACTTTACCGTTGTTCTTCTTCTTCTTAATGCTGAATTTTCGAAATAAGCGTGCGCTTCTATTTTTTTAATGCCTACATAAACTTAGATCTTGTTTATTTGGCACGTGCTACCATTTGAGTTTCTTACCCCGGCTCATTCAATAGTATTTTATGAAGACAAATACGCTGCTTCAAATTAAATTCCTACTCACAAAAATTTGGCTTCGAGAAAAAAGTGTTTGAAGTAATCTATAAATGACCATTAATAATAAATATCACCTATAACGTGACAGAAATATTGGAGAGAATTATATCGAAAATTCTTTTACATTATTACTTTGGTGTTCCATTTTCAATGTCAAGTTTAGTATCTAGTCCAGAATTATTTCGATCAATGAATTAGGAGATATTATAAAACCTTTCGTCAGAATACGGCATTGTACTGCTCATCTCTGTAATTAAATACAAACGAACATCAAAAAAAAATTCATTGACCATTTTTAAAATATAAAAAAACAGGCTCTTTAGAAAATTTAATCGAAAGCTAATGAAGCAACATGTGTAAAATATCAATGAGCACTGAGACATGAGGATTAAAAAATAATTCAAATATCGCAGTTTAGTTTAGTTTAGTTTTTAGTTTAATTTTTAGTTTAGTTTTTAGTTTAGGTCAGTTTTTAGTTTAGTTTAGTTACGGACATCATATTTTTGAGCAACGGTCAGATGACGAGGGCCACACCTTATCTGGCATCCCTTTCTCCAAACATCCGCACCATGCCAGCGAGAGAACGTTTGACAAATACTTATGATTTAACGTGAAGCAGGCCCTATACATGGCGGATCTTCAGTGGAATAGGGTTCGAACCTGGAACCCTCCTGCCCCGAAGCCGAGACCTTACCACTAACAGCGGCCCCTTTCAAATATCACGGAGTGACAAATTGATTGAATGAAAATTTCCAGGTCTTCTATTTTAACTCCTATGCATTGCTGGAATCATCGAACATTCTGGATCATTACAGTTAAAAGCAGAATTATTTGAAGCTTCAGATATTTCTTTGACCGGATGTGACATTAATCTATTCAGAGCAGGTACTTTACTAACGATTATCGCAACCTTGTTAACGTATAATACCCCTGATGTTATTATGCATAAATAAAGAAATCGGACACCAAATGCGCGCTATTTAGGGGTAGAAACTAGATATTGCATTGTTATTTATTTAATTTTATGAGTACATATTTAGGTTATAAGTAACGTTTAATTTTAATGTAATACAGGTGGAATTAAGTCAAAAAGGAAAAAGAGTGATTCTACGCAAAGTTTTTTGTGCTTTCTTACAAAATTTTACTGTTATTTTTCATTACCAATTATCTATCGAAGCAGAAGTATTAATTAGTAAAGAAATATCTAAAGGAAAGAGAAATTTCTTATTTTCCGCTGAAGTATTTTTGAACTTCTGAGTTGCATCTTTCAGTGCAGCTGACCTTAAGATTTTCGTTGAACTGCATTTTCGGCTTTGATTATTTATTAAGTGACTGAACCAACCAACAAGGAAAAGGATGGGAGCAAATTGCCTTCATCTGAGATTTCTCTTCCAATCTGACGTGTTTAAATAGATATATATGCGAGACATGTTTAACATTGATTGAAAACAAATAAAATAAACAATTGTTTTATGACAGAAATTTTTTTTTATTTACATATTATTTAGACATTTCTTTATTCAAAAAAACCTCTTGGTAAACAACATTCCGTGTGAAGTATTTTTCGTTGTTTAACAATTTTATTATAATTCAATAACTATTAAATCTTAGCTTGTCAAACGTAAGTAAAAAGTTAAAATTTCAAACGAATTCTTTTTCGAAATTCTAATCAAAACAAAATTCTCTGCTTGTCAAACGTTGCCAAAAAGTATTATCAAATTAAGTAATCACGATTGCAATAAATAATCAGATGCATCGTGGCGTCCAAACTATATCAAACGCATGATATATAACTGACGTAATTTACTATTTTCTATTAGAAAAAGGAAATTAATTTGAAATACATGATTAATTTCTCGGGAACTATTGATCATAGCGAGATAAATTTTATATCAATGGATAGCAAATTTTATTTCACTATTTTAGAGATAATAAATTTGAAATTAGAACACCAATTACTATTTTAAATTTAAAATTACTGAAATTTAGCTCCTCTAACGATGAAATAATGCTGTTTAGCGTCTCGCAGTGCTATGGCGCGAGTTTTATTGTTGATGACGTCAGAGCGTTACCGAGAGACAGATGTGGGCTATTATATTAGTAATTGTGAGGAAGAGAAAATAAATTCTTTTTTTATTCATTTAATTAAAAATAATTTTTCTATAAGTATGAAAACAAATAAAAACATTGACATTGATTCACATCTGTTTTATAACACTAAGGATCTATAGGAGCACAAATACATTCCAATTTTTCACATATTGCGAATTCGATTTACTTCGGTCTTACTTTCACTTCCACACTCGCCAAATTTTGATTTTCTCGCCAAGTGAACCAGCTAACGGTTTCGTCATTAGATTTGCCAGGTTGGTAGAGTCCATTTATTTTACAATAATAGCCATGGATTCCATGCCACCATCCTACCTTATATCGTATTGCTCTCTCAGTATCGCCTTTGTCTTTCGTGGAGAAATCATTATTATTATGGTACTTCATACTGTCACCTATAAATGTAAAATATAATAGTTTAGCTTTTGAATTTAGTAGCTGAGCAAAAATCACATTATTCAATGATAAGTCTTCTAAAATTTGAAACAAATTCTTTGAATATTAGAGGAAATATGAAAATTTGTAGTAAATAATTTTTTACTGCGCAAATGCGAAACGTTGCGCAATTTTTCCTTCATAACTTCAATTCCAGATATATAAGGCAACTTACATAAAAATTCCAGTTAAATACCGTTAAAATTAAGAAATATATCGGCATTGTAGTTAGGTGAAATTCGGTTGCACTCCATGAGAAGCTCATCAATTAATGACGAGTGTTGTTGCACAAATTGATATTAAAAATGGATTATTCAAATAATTATCGATGAACTGCAACTTAAATAATGTATTTAATATATACAGTGTTCAAAATTATTAGAACGCTAATGAAAATGTTACACTTTTTATTACAGAAAATAAGTTTATTTATATATATCTCAAATATATTAATTTCATTATTAATTCAATTTTATTCATTAGAAGAAACTTCAATTAACTGAAACTTTATCGTAAAATAAGTCAGATTTGGAAAACTTCATTTATCTCTAAATTATGTGATGTTCAAAATTATTCAAACTGTCAAAAAATTACAGCGAAAAATAACATAGCAATTTTTAAAAATAAAATATCGGTGCTTAATGTTTATATGGGTCTTCTTTGGCCTCAACCACTGCTTTTAGTCTTTGATTCACGCTATCAACCAGTTTTTTCGTTGTCTACTGGTTGATACTTCGCCATTCATTTTTGGTGGTTGTCTCAAAAAATTGATTTTTATTTCTTCTCTCTTCAAAAGAGAATTTCTGATTCAAAACTGACCAAAAATTTTAGGCCGGATTAAGGTCTGGTCTCTGTGGTGGACACTGCAGTATTTTAATCTTGTTTTTAGAGAAATAATATTTCGAAACCTTTGACGTTTGTTTTAGGTCATTATCTCGTTGAAAGATATAGCGTCGACCCACGTTCAAATTTCTGATGGATTTTTTTCAGATTTTGGGACATGATATAGACGTACATACTTACCCTCATTTTACAGTTGATCATCACAATTTCACTAACAGCTTTAGAGTTAAATGACCGCATAAAATCAAATTTCTGCCTCAGTGTTTAACTCTTTTTAGGATATTCATCCATTTTAAGAGTCTCACCATATCGTTCCCACAGTCTTTTACTTCTTTTATCCAAAAAGATTATATTTGCTTTTGTATGGCCATAAAACACTGTCCCGGAATTTCCAAACGCATTGCCATGTTTTGTTCTGAGATGTATTGAGAATATATAGTTCTTTTCTTTGGAAACAGCTTATCAACCCTCAGTCTTGGATTCTAAGGCAAACTGCTAGAGCTGATACATTCAATTTGAAGTCTTTCACAATCTCTCTTGACGATATATCGCTCTTTTCTTGTGTAAATCTTACGTTCATAGAGTCTTCTCTTGCACTTGTTTTCGGTTTTCTTCCTCGCCCTCTCTTCTTTTCGATATATCCTTGCACAGATAGCAGATACCCAACATATGTTCGCCATACTTCAACATATCTATATATATCGTACTTTTTCTGTGTAAATCTTACATTCATAGAGTCTTCTCTTGCACTTGTTTTCGGTTTTCATCCGCGCCCTCTCTTCTTTTCGATGTATCCTGTCATCTCATACTTCTTGCACAGACAGTAGATACCCAACATATGTTCGCCATACTTCAACATATCTATATATATCGTTCTTTTTCTGTGTAAATCTAACATTCATAGAGTCTTCTCTTGCACTTGTTTTCGGTTTTCATCCGCGCCCTCTCTTCTTTTCGATGTATCCTGTCATCTCATACTTCTTGCACAGATAGTAGATACCCAACATCGACAATTTATGCTTTTTTGCAAGATTTTCGTAAAATACCCCATCCTTTCGATCTTCATTGTTGCGGTGGCGAAGATCAAAAGAAATCTTTTAGCTCTTGAGCATTACTCTTGGCTTGGCTGCTTCATAGACCAAAAAATTAATTACCAGATAAATCAATCTGTTAAAAATATCAAAATTTACCAAAATAAAAACAAATCCAGTTCCTACTCACTTAAATATAACCTTCGTCTTCAGTCGTCCGAATAATTTTGAAAAGCTAGAATTTACTGTTTCAAACAATGATTCTTTGTAAGAAGTAAAGATATTTCATGAAAAAATAAAAACCTATATGCCTTTATGGAGGGTGAAATAAGGTACTAGAAAATCAAAACAAATACCAAATTAACCAGTTTTTAAAATTTTATGAACAAAAGACGAAATTTTAACAGTCCGTTCTAATAATTTTGAACAGCACTGTACATGAAAAAAACTTTATTAAAATGAGGTTATTTGCCAAACTATTAAAGTTAGAAGATAAAATAAAGCATGTATTTGTAGGGAATTTGATGCTCTTTAATTTGCTATATAAATTGTAATTCGAAGACTGAATAGTTTTCGAGGTATTTAAGAAAAACTAAAAAAAAAAAACCAGAAAACGCGCATCGGCTTCTGGTGCTCGGTAGCCATAGGTGGAAATCTCTCGCTATAGCAAATTTAGAACGCCGTAATGGTACGCAACCTATCTGAGAAAAAAAAACATTTTTTTGCTCTTGCATTTAATAACATTATTCGGGTTTTCTAATTAATTTTTTAAATGGTTCCAATAATTTATAACCACCCTGTATTTTGAAAATATTTATAGCGATCGCTTTTGCCATATCCCACGCCAATAGGTTGACAAAAATGAAAAGCATTAACGACAACTGACAGAAATCAGTATGAAAGATATGAGCGATTCAATCCACTATAGTTCCATGGATGAATTCAGAATTATATTTTCCAACATTGGAACAGTTACCAGACTTAAGAAAGCGGATAAATTAAGAAAACAATAACTCCTGTTTTTCGGACTGGCCTTGGACTGTAGAAACATGAAATAATTACGAAGAAGTCAGAGGCACAAATCGAAAGAATCCCTCAAAATGGAGCTTAAAGTGCATTCCTAGAACTCATTGAAATTAACATCTTTCATGTAGATATAAAGCATGAAGTGAATTCCCAAAACTCTTATTGCTGTTTCTTTATCTAAAAGGAATGGCACGATCTCCCGACTTCTTTTTATGCGAAATGCTGGAATCATACTTTCACGTCCAAAAGAAACTTATGGGTATTTTGATGAAAATCATGGGAAAGCATTCAACTTTGTAAAAGGTTATTTCCGAGTAGGGGAATGATATAACAAAAGTTCACAAAAAGCGATACTACTGGACTGGTAGGAGAGAAAGTACAGCATAAAATGCGAACGACAATGTAAAATTTGTGATTAAGATATTCGTCACATATTTTGGCCAGAGAATGTTAAGGCAACTGAAATGCCTTAAAGCTGTTTAAATGCCTCAAAGCTGACTTAAAATTCTTTCATTTCAAGGAAGGAGCTCAGGAAATTCAATATATTCTGAAAGTTTCTGCGGTGCCAAGACCACCATACAGTTTCACTCTTAATAAGAAAAGGGTTTTGAAAAGAGACTTGGTTGAAAACCCGCATGATAAACGTGAAGAATATGCTCACATGAAATGAACAACAGCATTTGTATCAGGCGATCCTGTGTAAAAGCACATCCATTAACAACGCTCAACAAAACAAAACCGAAATAAAATTTATTCTTCGTTGAGAGTGTTCATATGCAATATTATGTCCACGATTCCCCATTTCTCATGTAATTGCTCTTACGGAGAACCTTTCTGTTCCTTTAGGTGCCTATAACACCTCCGCGATATCCCCATTCAGGAATCCTAGCATGAGGTGATGCTGCAAAGACTGGGACCTCCCAGAGCCAATCAAGTTAACCTTTCTTCAAATTCCAGGATAGCTACTTCCCTCCGCGTACATGAGGACTCGCAATGAAAGTCTTCATTGAAGACCATGTGTGACATCCACCACCACGGATTAATAAGCCGGTAGAAAGACGAACGCGTCATATTTTCTTAACTCTATCGATACGAGACCGTCCCATACGTCCCTTGAAGCAAAAGACGATAGCCTTCCAAAACGTCTGAATGTCACTCTGAAATTTCCATCCCCTTTCATTAAGTGTGATTGATTTCACAACCGCGGCGCGTGCTTTCTTCGTTAGAGTGTTTCGCCAAGATGTGTTTGGTGAAGAGGAGAGTTTTCTTACAATTCGGACAATACCAGCTGTCATTGTGGTTTTTGAGAAAGGAAACTTCCTTTATCCTTGATAGAGGAACTCTGACGTTCCCGCATTTTGAGGTCCCTTTATTTCAAGGGCCTGGATCCAATATATCCTATATATAATAACCTGCCCCGCCTGGTCCCAATTTTGTGGCCAGGAACCCTGGCATGAGGTGATGCTGCGAAAATTGCGGACAAAAATTGAGCAATCAAGGAATCCTTCCAGAAGACACACCTAAAAGTGTTCGTTCATTGCTGGCGCCCCTCCCGGTGGTGTAAAACAAGCCGGACGAGAGAACCACCTGCGATTTATCCTGATAGAGGAACTCTGACGTTCCCGCATTTTGAGGTCCCTTTATTTCAAGGGCCTGGATCCACATATCCTATATACAACCCGTCCTTCCTGGTCCCACTTTGTGGCCAGGAAACCCCTGAGCATGAGGTGTGGATGCTGCGAAAATTGCGACGTACCGGAGACAATCAAGGAATCCTTTCCCTGAAGACAAACCTAAAGTTCCCATTGCTGGCGCCCCTCTCCCCCCGGTAAACAAGCCGGATGAAAGAATAACCCGCGATTTCATCCTTGATAGAGGAACTCTGACGTTCCTGCATTTGAGGGTCCCTTTTAATTTCAAGGGCCTGATCCAATATATCCCATATAATAACCTTGCCCTGGTCCCACTCTTGTGGCCAGGAACCCCAGTGACAGGTGATACAAGAAATCATGTGATGTACCGGAGACAATCAAGGGGTCCTTCCTGAAGACACTAAAGTGTCGTCATTGCTGGAGGCTGGGTCTCCCTGGTAAACAAGCCGGATGAGAGAACTACCCGCGATTTATCCTTGATAGAGGAACTCTGATCGTTCCTGCATTTTGAGGTCCCAAAGGGGCCTGATCCAATATATCCTATATATAACCTGCCCGCCTGGTCCCAATTTTTTTGTGGCCAGGAACCCCTGGCATGAGGTGATACTGCGAAAAATTGCGGGATGTGACGGGAGACAATCAAGGAATCCTTTCCTGAAGACACACCCAGCGTCTTCTTGCTGGCGCCCCTCTCCCGGTGTAAAAAAAACAAGCCGGATGAAAGAATAACCCCTGATTTTCTTGATAGAGGAACTCTGACGTTCCTGCATTTTGAGGTCCCTTTTATCAAGGCCTGATCCAATATATCCATATATAATAACCTGCCCCGCCTGGTCCTTAATTTTGTATTGTAACTTGGCAATGAGGTGATGCTGCGAAAATTGCGATGTACCGGAGACAATCAAGGAATCCTTTCCTGAAGACACACCTAAAGCGTCTTCATTGCTGGCGCCCTCTCCCCGGTAAAACAAGCCGGATGAAAGAAGAACCCGCGATATTTTGAAACAGAGCCGCCATTTCATAACGCGGCCTGCTTCTGTGGGACGCTGTCCAACAGATTGCGGGGAAGATTGTGACAAGCGAAGTCGAAAGACTCAGAAGTGCAATATTCTAATTAGTCTAGAGCGATGAGTTCACATGCATATACAGAAGTTTTGTTTTGTATTATATTTTAAAAGTTTTATACAGTCAATACATTTTTATTAAAAATTGATATGTCCAAAAATGGTAACATGTTTTATACCTTAAAGAACGTCATGTAATATATATATCAAATTTATTACTTTGTAATTGTTAAGTAATTTTACCTTAACGAATATTTATTCAAATAAATATTCGAGTCTGATATGAGTAATCTCTTATAATCAATATCGTGTGATGAATGTCTAGTGGGTATGAAATTCATTTAAAAGGATAAAAGTATAAAAGATTCGGTATTGGGATCCTTTATTTTACTTCTGAAAAGGTAATTATCTTCATAAGTATGTCTTAAAATCTGCAACTTGCTTCAAGACATTACTTTCATTTCTACAGTTCATTTATTCTATATATTAACACTAGAATATCGTCAACAATTTTCGTTTTGGCAAATCTCTTTTATTTTCGAATTTTGTATACTTACTAATAGGAAGAATATCAACCATATTTAATTATGCATGATTTTGTGTAATTTAAAATTCCATTAAAGTTGCTTACCTACATTTCCTGTGTAACCGCTGATACTCAAGCGGTAATTGCTACTTGACAAGCTAAAGCTCTGATACAGTGCAAACCCTTTAATTCCTTTCTCGTCTTGCAAGTCGAAACGTATTTCGCATCCCTTTAGACACAAAGCATAGATATTTTCATTACCTGGCAGAAGCAAAAATAAATCAAATTAAACCCCAATATAACTGTAAATTTTTCTATTGTACTTTTCAATAAATATTTAAAATGTCTTTTTAAAATTACAGACCTAACCAAAACTCTTCTGTTAAGTTCCCGAAACCATTCTTATAACCTTCCCAGTCCTTGTAGAAATCTTGTTGAACTGGAAATTTTCCTCTTCTTTGAATCACCTAGAAAAAAGTATGTCATTCATCACCTATGGAGAGTAATTCTTTTGCCTTTCCCACATACAGAGTATTCACCTAGAAAAAAGTATATCATTTGTCACCTATGAAGAGTCATTCTTTTTCCTTACAGGGCATTCACCTCTTCTCATAATCGTTTTGAAAATAAATTTCACTCAATTATTGTGAGTTGATCATAATTTTTTTCTCTATATTAGTTACATACTATGCACCAACCCATAGTTTCGTTTGTGTAATTGCTGTTAAAATTATTCACCGCTAAATCAATAGGAATTGATTGTTCTTGGATGATCTAACTGTTTATTTTGTAACTAGTAGTTCTGTGAACAGTAGACCCCGCTCGCCGCCAAATATAAAAAAAATCTAAGATTTTCTCTTCACATTTTTTTAAAAGCTTAGCAAATGTAATTCATTGTGAAGACAGCATTGTTTGTAGAGACACCGGACATCGTAATTTGACTCTAGAGGAGATACACACAGATGTACAAAAGTTTAGCACAATTCTTAAGGTG
>BGPR01037473.1:0-15116 GCA_013235015.1 Araneus ventricosus
ATATCCTAAGAGGAATGCTTATAATCAAAGAAAAAAACATTTTAAATTTATTTCATTTAATTATATTTGTAAAAGAAACTTATAATTATAATGCATATAGATATGCTATATAATATATAGTATATTTGTATTTAGTGTGATCGCCACCATAGGTGCTAAAATGGAAAGAAATGTACATGTTCTGAATAATAAAGTTTAAAACCAAATGTTAAAAGAGGCGCCAATGTACTTTCATCTTGAACATTCATTTAATTCTTTTATGTAAAACTTTTACCACCAAAATTAATAATGTGCCATGAGGTGAGAAACCTTGCCAAAAGAGGTAATTAGAATTATAAAGTAGACAAGTAGATGTTAAATAAAAAGAAATATAAAATTAGTTGTTTTTACTGGATGTTATTTTACTTTTTTTCTCCTATTCTTGCGTCATCTTTTTTCCCATGTTCTAAAATACATTCCACCGGGCATTTTTTTTACCTCTAATTTTTTTCTTCTGAATAGGATTACTAGAATTCTAATCATTGTACTTGACAGAATGGAGGGAAGCTAGAGAGTTATTATTTGAATCTGATCACCTAGATTTTTAATTCCTTCTAAACTTTTAATCAGACACAGAAAATTCAAAAACAGAGTTTGCATATTTTAAAGTATTTTTTTTAATTTGCATATGTGCGTGGAATATAGCGAGCGAAATTAGGGAACAGAGATAATTTGGGTTTATGCATTTATTGAAAAGGTTAATGAAAGGGAGAAGTGGTAAATCATAAATTCAAACAAAATTATTCATCTAAAGTCAAAAAATGAACTCGTAAAATAATTATTGATTGATATTATTAGATTCAAACCTTTTAAATATGCACATGCTATTTTGACGAAAAGGAAAGTTAAAGAAAGGAAAAATAAAATAATTTAAAAAAATACAAAAAACAAAAAGATAAAGAAAACCAGTAGGAATCACTTCTTTACTTCCAATAACAATCTCAGTAATGAGTTTCTCCTTATTAAACCAGAATTGTAAGAAAAAATTCAAAAAAATATCCAATTCAATCCAAAACTTACTGGATCGTATTTAATAATGTGTGTTAGGAAAAGTGTTGTTGATCTTATGGGCGCACTCTTCGTTCTTTCTAATACGGGGTAGCAAACCCTTCACATGAAGGGACATTTTGAGATATGCACATACAAAATTGCTGTTATTCTAGATTTGAATAACAAGTTTTTGAAAATTAATTTTATAGTTTAATATTTATCTGTACTTAATCATTAGCCTTATCTTTGTAAATTAATTAATTTTATGTCATTTTCATAAATGAAAATCGTCCCTTTCAAAGTAAAACTTCTGTAACTAACTTTCATTCTTTTAGTCCATCGGCAAATTCCAGTACGCTTCGCGAGCCACTTAAAATGCCGAACTAGCTATTTCTTAACTAATGCATTCAAATTAAGGACATTAAGAAATAAAAGTAAAGCTTTTAATTTGACGCTCATTGGTACAACTTCGCTTATAACATTTCAAAATTAACTTGAACTAGAATCACTTAAAATTTCATCTAAAAAGTCATTCCCACCATCGTTTGAAAATCATTGTGAATACAATAAAGAGACTTTTTATGCCTTTTGGAATGACTGCATTCTCTTCACGATGTGAGAGCACCATTAACATTACACATTAAATGTAGTAAAATACTTTTATAAACTTTCTAATGTCTAGAAATATCAGTACAGTAGAACCTCGATTATCTCAGCTGACTGGGACCGCAATCGCTTTCGATAATAATTTCTTCTTTTCTTTCGACAAGATTTCCCATAAATATTAATTTGAAATTGTAAAAAATAAGCGCACAATTAGTACTACCAAGTGTTGATATTTTAGTGAACTCTTTTATTAGTTATCAACCTTCTTATGCGCCTTTTTTAAAACAGTTTTGATAAGGCGATTTACAAATGGTTCTTTTTTTCGTTATTTCCTTTCCGTTTTCACAACGGTTCTTTAAGAATGTTTTCAAGAGGATGTTTTCGGCACCTGAGCAACTTGAAACTTTCCAACGCATTGACAGTACATTTATTCATGAAAATGCTTCGGATTTTTTCACTTTTTCTATTATTTTTTCCCTCTAAATAACTTAAAAACTTTCTTTCTTTAAATCTATATATATAAAAGGCAATGTTCGTATATGTGTCCGTTATAGACTAAAAAACTATTGGACCGATGCATGCGCGGTTTTTTTGAAAAATGATCCGCGTTGTCCGGAGAAGGTCTGAAGCTATTGCAATCCGCGATCTGGCCAGTATAAAGAAGGTTAGGGGCCTAATAATATATTATTAATAGTAGCAGTACTATTATTTAAATGTAGATGGCGCCCCGAGACATTCTCTTATTGAAGTTCATGCGGTAAGAAATGCTGTTACGCATGCGTAGAAGTAAGCTCGAGTGCTGTTGTTTTGACAGTTGGATTTATTAACATTCTAACAAAGACAGTGAAGGTTAAATTTTGTGAAGTTCCGTAATGTTCAATTATTTCGACAAACATTACATGTTATTCCACTTTCAACAACAGCTGATGAGCTAAATGCGTGTTTAAAGCATCACATTTGTGGAGAAATGTTAATAAATTTTCACTGAAGACAAACATGCGTGTTAAATTACAAAACGATCCTTCTGCAGAGCATTTTGCTATACAATTATTGGATATTGGAAAATTACAACTGAAGAAATAACAGGCTCATTCAACTACCAAACTATTTTTATAGTATCACTCACTCACATGAAGAATTGGTTCAATGCGTATTTCCATATCAAACAAAATTACAAAAGTTATCAATGGCTAAGTGAAAATGCAGTATTAGCTTCAAAAAATGTGGAAGTAATTTTCATTAATATCAGCATTCAACAACGTATGTTATCAGGAGAAACAGCTTTTGTTTTAATACGCGATAAACGATGGCAAAATAATGCGGGATGGATCCTTTATTTCCCGCGACTGTACATCAAAATAGCACTAGATAAAAACCACGATACTCTAGTATGAGTGGTAGGGAGCCAGGAAGCTACTAGAGGTCCTACACTTTTCTCTTTTCGCACAAAGGTACAAAAAATATGGTGATTCATATCACAGATTAGATGCGCCTGACGGAAGGATAAAGCCAATTTTCGGCTTTTTCGCTCAGTTTTTCGCCAATATTTTATCAAGTAATTATTGCACGAAAAATGACTTTTATACCAGCTTAAAGAGCAGAAAATTTTCTTTTCATTGATTTGAATTTAAATGGCATTTGTTCTTTTCTTCAATTTTAATAAACATTTCAAAATTCATTACAAACACAATTTGTAACATTGCTTTCTATTGTGGTAATAAAATTCAAATCGATTTATTTTTTTATCAAATCCTTCATTCCCTGTTTTTAAAATTATAAAAGTTATGATAAAAAATATTGTTTTCAAAAGTATATATGCCATATAAGAAGCTAGAAATTCATATTAAGAACACATGCCATTAAAAATAGTGCTGTCATTCACATGTTTTTTTGTTTTGTTTTTGTTTCAAAGCAATATTTTTATCATAACTGTTAAAGTTATGATAGAAATATTGCTTTCTTTGATTATTAAAAGAAATGTAAAATTTTTACTTTAGCTAGAAATTTTATTTCCCCATGCACACATTTTGATGCGGAGACACAGTAATCTCATGAGATTAATTTAGCTACTCTCTCTATGCGATGTTCCTTTTAATCTTCGCAGTTTTTTAAATAATACTAATGAGTGTGTGAATGGTACTGAGTTCCATTCCTACAGAATGTATTGGACCTAAGGAGGAAAAGAAAGAATAATATGCGGTGCTTTTCCGGTCAGGCACACAAACACCAAAATGAAGAGAATAGTACTTCGAGTAATGACAATACTCCCTATTCAATGAGATAAGTTGGATTTATTCATCAAATTAATTAAGATTTTCTGCATCGTACATTAGTATTAACAACTAGAAACTTATATCCTAATGAGAATTATAACACTTTAAACTTGATACATGCATGTGGGGCAGATTTCAACAAACCTCTGAGGAGTATATTTCAACACTGTTGAAAATGTGTCTCTCACATTAAGGAAGTATTAAGTTAATGAAGTAACTTTGAGACTTGGGCAAAGATGCTTTGATCTAACATAAATAAGCATAATAAGGCAGAAGAAAAAGATTTCTTAGGTCATGCAAGCAGTTGAAGATGGCACGTCTCTTAGAAAAACTGCAGATTTATATGGAATGCACTATTCTACGTTATTTTATAGATTTTTTTAAAAAGTAGAAGGGTTGGCCTTGATGATAACACAACATTGGATACTTCATTAAACTTCTTTAGCTCCAAGTCTACAAATCGACAAGTTTTCACCACAGATCAAGAAAGCATGCTTTGTGATTATATTATCAAAAGTTCAAATATGGACTATGGTCTGACTCACAAACAAGTATGACAGCTTGCTTATACTTATGCAAAATGCCTAGGAAGCACTCCAAGTAGTTGGAATGAAAATGAAATAGCTGGAATTGACTGGTTAAGGGTTTTCTGAATCGTTGGAATAATGGGGCCATTAAAATCAGAACTGAAAGTAGTACAAAATAAATGGAACAGACAATGAAAACCAGAAAAATTAAATTAACTAAAATCCTATAAATTTTGTTAGATCACTGCATTTTTCTGTGCTTTTGTTATATTTTAATAAAATTTATATTTATTTGGGTGAAATAATTTGTAATATATTTGACCCATATTCGGGCACATTTCAACAGATTTTGGCTTCCTTTGAAATACATAATTTGACCTTTTACTTATGATCTAGGAACTATAATACAAACTGACTAGCTGTCTAAGATTCTGTTGTAACCAATGGTACTAAATACTGAAATAAAAAATATACACATTCTACAAAAATGAAACTTTACTAAAAATTGTGAAAATATGCCGTTGAAAAGTTGAAGTACAAATTTTCTCTAATTTTAATTAAATTTTTAAGCAAATTTTACAATAATGATTTTCGTTCTTGTACTAAAATTCAGTACAAGCTTGTACTTCCGTCAGTATTTTAGTGCGGTTTCTAATTCCATAGCTGTTTCAGTATGGATCGGAAGCAAATAGCAGCAATATGGTCTTGCATCCATCAATCAAAAGAAACGAGACTATAATCGCCTCACTTTTGGAAGAACAACGTGCAGATGAATGTCCGAATGTCTGTAGCATCTTTTGATGAATTCCACAACCGAATAAAAAATATACTCTGCGACAAAATACTAACGGTTGGAACCGGTAACGGTTGGAACCGCATAATGTGAAAGGGGCCTAAGAAAAACATTTTACTAATTGACATTTTTGCACTCCGGGGGCCGTATAAAAATTTAATTTGTTAACTTTTTATTATCAATCCCCTTAGAAATCTAAGTATTTTCATACAAATTCTTACCTTATTTGATGAAACTTTATAACTGGAAGTATATGTCTAGGAATTTAAGGAAATAAATGCTTGTTCCACTTTTCTGGGACATCTTGTATACCCATACTCAATCGGTATCAAATGTGAATAAATATTGAAATATTTCAGAGTTTCCAACTATCAAATGAAAATCGTTTAAGTATTTTCCTGGATATTGAATATTCCTTTGGGTTTAAAATTCTATCTCAATAAAATACGAAGAGCTTAGAATTTGAACTCTTTAAGAACAAGGTGGCATTTTTTGAACCGATGACAAACAGTTTACATCTGTTTATTCTTAAATTGACTTTTTTAATTGTAAACTTAGTTTTCGAAATAAAACTATTTAAAAGATTGATTTCTGATTACATAACACATTTCAATCATAACACTACAATTCCATGACTTGAAAGGAATATTGAAATCATAAACGGTTTTAATCATGTGAACTCAAGATGCTTAGTTCTTATCAAACCCAAATCTCTTGATATATTTAGTTTAGTCTGGACACCGATGAAATAAAATATTATGCGCGTCACGTTACTGTGTTGTGGACTGAAGAAGTTTAACTATAACTAGATCCAGAGTTAGCAAGAAATAAATGTTAACTTACGCAGTTAATAGAGATGTCTTCTAATTCAGCAGTATTAGAATCTGGAAGACGCTAACCTTTGCGAGATGGGGAGATAAGCGACGTTCATTTAAGCCTGCTTTGACTTGCAAAGAATACACACAGTTGTCCGGCATTCGAAATGTTGTGGAAACTACTGGCTGCGTTGTTCGCTTTCTTCACTAGCCCCTTACACGGGCCTCCTGTGAATGAGCCTCCTTATGAGGTTACACCTGTAGCTGGTAAGTAATGAGTTTCCTCTTTTTAAAATGACAATGCTTTTTTTAAAATAATTTTGATCTGCATCATTTGCCAATTTAAATCAAAAGAAAATAAGATTTATTATTGCATAACTTCTAGCTTAGATTTTCACCCTTTCTCAGTTTAACTCTCGAAAGAAAATGAGATATATTATCTTAGAGTGTCTTAGTCGCAGAATTTGGAGCGACGCGGCGCTTAGATTATATATGTATCATAACTTCAATTCTATTAAATATTTTTCCGGAAAATATGCAAATTATGTTGTAACTATTTAATGAGTTGTATGAAATAATTTTCAAGAGAAAGCGCTTCATGGTTACATTTAGAGAACAAGAGTTTAAAATTAGGTATCATCATTAATTATTTTTACAAAAGACAAAGGCGCTTTCGCTATTTTTAAATCAATAGGAAAATGCATTATTATATCGTAAGATAGGAAATTTGTTTGGTTACAATTTATTATATTATTATAACTATGTTAAATTAGTTTTAAAATAAGGATAAGGGATTTTTTTAGTTTTTGTCCAGAAATTGTCTAGATTGAATCACAAACGCTTACCTAAATTGAACTGTTTAAATCATTGGAATTATTATCTTAAACCACAGGACTCTCTCAGAAAGCAGTTATCACCCCTAGTAGCCCACTAAATTCAAAGAGGAATAAGTCGAAGCAGAAAAACAATAAAATAACACCAAAGCCATAAAATGTTTGAGCAGAAAGAACATGATGCCTAAATTACATATTATTTTTTCATGAAAGGACAAACCGTTTCGTACATAAAAAAGCCTTTTTTTTGTCTTCTGAAAAATGGCCTTCATTACGTTTTCACATTCTAAAGGGGCATTTGCATAATGAGAGAAGAAATGACAGGAATTAAGTAAGTCACGGCATAGGCACATAAAATCTACAAGGTAAAAAAATAATCATTGATTTATAAAATTAAGCAGCTTTTTTTTATAAGCTCCCAGCATTTAGATATTATTGACTCGTGTGATTTTCGAAATCAACGATTCCTTTTTTAATGAATCTTATTCTTTTTTTCAAAGAATTGTTGAGTTAAGATAATAAATATTAAGGCAACCATATTTTCTGAACTGTAGTCCGTTATATCTGAGAGGAGGGAGTACGGGCGTCGAATACGGAGGAAAATAAAAATTCCCAAAAGAATGAAAAATACAAGGTTCTAAATTTTTTTTTAAAAAATCAGGAAGTGATAAGAAAACGTTAACTATATGCTTTGCTGCTACTTTAATATTTTTTTCAGAAGTGGTACTGAGAAAACTATTTTTAAACTATTTAGAAACTATTTTTTAAATTAATTATCTTTAATATATTTCGCAATTTTGATTTTTTTTTTAACATTAGCTCTTTACTTACAACCAAAAATCAAGATAATCCAGGGTATTTTATTCAAAGTTGAGACATGTCTTGAATCGGGACCAAACAGTCAAAAATCAAGACTGTCCTAGCATATTTGAAATTTATAGTCACTTTAATAATGCTCTGTGTAATAGTTCAGTTTATGTAAGGATATGTCACTATTGTTCACGAAACTTTAAGGGTGGCGTTTTATTAATTTATTTTAATTTTTTTGGTAACATATTATATTTTTTTTCATATTTTGGTTCGTATTTTGCTTTTTCCAAGGCTTTTTTTCCTTGCTCATCACTGAGATCTATTTCTGTTGCTTCAAACCCCCCTCCCAAAGGGGGTTAAGAAGAAATATGATTATGTTTTTAACTAATACTAATTTAAATTACATTATATATATATTGCTACTTTATAGAAATTTTTAAACCATAGGGATAAAAAGAATTTAACGATGCCAACTGATGCTCACGTGATATAAGTCAAATCCGCTACATAAGTGAAGTTTTGGAATTCACTGGCCGTCTTGTAAGAGGAAAACGTACGTGACATCACAGGACAGCGTAAGGCCATGCTGCAATTAGATGTTACAAGACATACGTAGTAACATTAATCATGTCATTACGATGTTACGAGAATTGATTCTATTATTCAGTTTTAACGAATATGTTTGCCAGTAGATTATATAAATTTGAAGAATATTGCCAATGTTTTCAGAGAAGTTTCCATCGTTAACCGGGAACGTAGTAAATTAAACAGGCGTGAATTGCTAATGATTTAATACAGCTGAAATGCAAAACACTTAACATCTGCATTTTATTTGTGCATATAAATGTAAAATTTTTGGTTTAATCAAAGTTAAAAGGTTCTTTTATATTGTGTTGTCGCAGTGCTTTGAGTTTCTTAGTTGATCAGCCGCAAGTTAGCAATAGCATTTTTCTTCGATTATCCTTTACATCCTTAGCTTCAAAGAAGTGATCAAATGAAAATATATATATTGCAGATAAATGCAAAAATGAGTGTTGGATACAAACAGGTTTCTGCAAATTCTCAAGATTTCGATGATTCACTTTATAGCGTTAACTGTCTAACGCTAATTATGTAGAATGTAAACCAAAATAATTCTATACAGATGTTGTTACCTAATAAAAAAATATCTGTGATCATTTTACCTCGCAAAATATAAAGCCATCTCTTTCTTTCTCTTTTCGTCGTGGCAAAAATAATGAAATCTAAGTCACATAACAAGTTTCTTGCCATAAAATGGTTGATATATACAGACCTGTCCTATTTCTAACTATAGTCATACCTAGGGTTACCATACGTCCCGTATATACGGGACTGTCACTGTATTTCACTACTCAGTCCCGTATTACTATTCGACCCGATATATTGATCAGATGTAATAAAGTTATACGAATAAGTATTTGCCATTCCAGCCCACAATGCAAATGTGAAGAAAATATTTTCCCTAATGTCAACTCAATGGTCGGACGAAAGAAACAGGCTGTCAATGGAGACAAATGAAGCAATTTTGATTTGTCATTATAGTTTTAAAATGACTTGTTCAAAATTATAAAATTATGTGAAAGAAGAAAAAGATAATTTATAAAGTAAAATCAACTTAAAAATATGGCTGGCTAAAAAGGATTAGTCTGGCATCTCTTTCTTATTATACGTGTTCATGTTATTAGATTGCTTAATTTTTATTGATTTTTGATCAGAGTAAAATAAACTATTACTTACCCAATTTTTTCACTTTTTATTCATTTAGAACTTAAATGTCCCGTATCAAAGCTTGGAAACTCTACTCATACCCGTTTCTTCATTGCAGCATGCCATTTATATTTTTCTGTCAGTTTTTCTGACTGCCATGCGTTTTTATCATCGCTGTTCACTGGTGTTTTCATCATCTTTAATCATTCGTGAATTGGTGGAGTTTATTTTTGTTTATTTATATTAACGTCCCGTTTTGAAGCAACACGAGGGCTATTTTGGGACGGCGTGAATTGGTGGAAAACATAATCAATCATTAAAAAGTTTTATAGGCCATCGGTCTTCTCATTTTATTTAGATTACCCGAATTTTATAAAATTTCTCATTTTGAATCTATCCACCTATCATTCCTTTGATCCGATCATGGTTGAATTTAAATGATAACTTAGATTTTTATCATTTACCTTTTGCTGTATGTTCGGTGCAAACTCTGGCACAAGCCCAATTAATAACAACACATTGCATCATAAAAATTCCATCCTATAGAGATGATGTTGCATCAAAGAATCAATTCTTTTTATGTCTATTCAAAAACTAATAACAAAGGAAGCATAAAAAAATGGCCGAAAGCAGTCGCAGAATTATTGTTCCTGATTTGAAATTTTTACACTCATGATTGGCAGTGTTCCAAAAATGCTAAATAAAGCGTTCCGTAATTACAGCAAAAAACAATTCATAAGTTGGAATTGCACTCTGCTTTGAATAGCGTATCCTCCTTTTAAGCAAAAAAAAATGCGTGGTTAAAAATGGAAAATAAGGGCTTTTTTCTCTCTTAATACTTCTGAATTGGTCTCCTTCCCATGCTGGCAAAGAGATTGCTGTCTTGGCCTCTACTTTCCTTCTTTTATTTTTTCTGCCTTTCTATTCCTCTTTTGGGAATATAGATGGCGCCACGGAGACTAGTGTTTAATGTTTTGCTTTTTTCGAAAGCGCGGGCAAGTTTTATCTGGTTGGAATCTAAAGGGGTAAGTTTTTTACCTTATGAAAGCTTATTAATTAAGCTTGATGGCTAATATTTTGCTGCTCTTATTAGCGTATTTAATGCTTTTTCTTTTGACGTGTATTCTTATGGATTTGCTCCTGGTTTTTTGGGGGAGTTCGGGCTATGAAAAGCTTTGTCTTGGCGTAAAATAGGCCTGCTTCTACAGAAAACTCCTTAAATATTCTTTTGAATCCATTTCGAATAGTTTCTAGCCCTTGAAAAAGTGAACTAGAATGGATTCCTTGTTTTTGTTGTATGAATTTCGTTTACTTCAAATACTATAGGATTGCTTGTATTACTTTCTTTTTTTAATTTAGGCTTTATTGGTATATCTGTCTCCTTTTAAGATCATACAATTGCGCCAGAACTGTCAGGAGAATGTCTCGTTTTTCAGATTAATTGCCACTGAACTGCAACACTTGGTTTTTAGCCACTTCACTTTACAGAATTCCTACTCAGAACACATTAGCAAGCCTTTGATATGTCACATGGGAAAAGAAAGTCATTAAATAATGGGTTTTTATCTGACTGCATATGAGAAGATTTTCTGTTAGTCAGGTTTCTTAAACCCCGCATTATGGTTCCTCTTACTCTAAAAGGACATAGTTCACCAATAAATTTTACAAACCAAATAAAGATTGCAAAGACGCAACGATCACCAACGCCATCAATGTATCTACTGAAATTTTAATACCAAAATAATATTAAATAGTAAGGAAATGCAACGTATTGCCATTCGAAGACCAGACAGCCACAAAAACCATATACAAATAATAGGTTCAAATTGACAGACGCCCCGGTGGCACAGTGGCAAATTATTCGAATTCTTACACGTCCCCTTAAAAGAAGCGCATCTGTCGCCTTAGGGACGATGCAGCTACCTGAAATAAGACTTTAAAAAAAACAGAAAAAGAACAACAATATACATACTAGATATCAAGTATAGCAGAGGCAAGAGCTCCGAAAAAAAAAATACTCGACTCTCTCTCCCATATTATAATGGCGAAGGCATTCAAATGAACTTAATTTAATCACCATAATAAACTTCACAAACACTTATACGTTATTTTTATAACTCACAAATTATGCTTTAAAGGAATTTATACAGAAATAACGCATTTATTGCTAAAACGGTTGAATTTAATGACACTTTCTCAATGAGATTATATAACTAATATATATATATATATATACTAAAATCACATTATGTATGCTAAAAAAGATCACTACTATAATATTACTTAACACACATTAGCATTATTTTACAGAGTCTATCGCTAATCTGGATAAGGCATCTGCATTTCCATGCTGGATACCCCTCCGTTACGATATAGTTAGGTTATATCGCTGCAGTTCAAGTGCCCATCTTGATAGTTTTGCTCCATGAGGGCACTACTATTCAAATAACTCAAGGGATTGTGATCCGAAACAACCTGAATCTTACCTCCAAATACCCAGGTATCAAATCTCTTGAATGCCTCTAAGACACAGAAGGCTTCTCTTTCAATAATTGATCACTTCATCTAGGTCGGGTCGAGTTTCTTACTAAAGAATGAAATAGGTGATTCCTTTCCGACGTCGTCATGCTGCGCCAAGCACGCTCCGATTGCAGTTGCTGACTTATCAGTGTACAACCAAAACGGACGCCTAATATCTGGTGTATGTAAAGTCGGCATTCTGATGAGTTCATTTTTGATTTTAACAAAAGCTTCTTCCGCCTCAATTGACCATGGAAGGGCATTTGGTACCTTACTTTTGGTGAGATCGGTTAGAGGCAAAACAATTTCTGAGAAATTCGAGATATTATCGCTATAGTAGCTCGCAAGTGCTAGGAAGCTTCTGAGCTCTTTCTTTGTTGATGGTCCAGATAGGTTTCTTAAGACCTCGGCCTTTTCAGGATCAGGTGAATGCTGACCGGATTCAACTATATGGCCTAGGAATTTCACTTGATTGTTAACCGTAAGACCAACTTCTCTCCATTTACGAAAAACACTGTCTACGTGAAGAAGGTGATCTCTCCATGATTGTGGTTTGCAAGTTTGGCAAAATTCTCTAACATCTTTCTTTATTTCTGGCCAGAAGAAAGAGTATTTTATCCCTTGCCTTTGTCTTCTGCTCGCCCAGGTTTCCAGCCAGAGGGATCTCGAGCGACCTTAAGAACTTCATCTCTCTTGCATTTCGTCAATACTATCTGTTTCACATGTTCTCCGCATATATATTCGGTATGGGACAGAACTTCATCCTTAATCGTATATGCGTTCCCTTCCGTCCTAGCCATCCCCCAAGCATCCGATAAACTGGGGTCCGACATTTGTGACTCAATGAATGAGGTTCTGGTCTCCTCGCCAACTTGAGTTGAGCCATCCCGATCAGACTCTGTTGATATAAGTTCGATAGAAGCTCCTATATCCATAGAGGGAACTTCCAATTCCTCCTTCACCGTGTCGTAGCAATCATTGCAATTTAGCTTTGATTCGAATTTATGCATATGTATGTTTTCCCTCAAAGCTTCGTAAGCAGCGGTACTTAGCAGCAGGTCACTCACCAACTTCTTTGAAATTGCGCATGTCACTGGCACCGGTCCATGTACTTCGTCGTCAATATTTATTTCAAAAATTCGCAGTGGTGTAATTTCCATCTCCCCGAATGCTGAAGAAACCTCGATATAACCTTCTCCCTCATATTTTATTAATGAGGTTAAGTATTCACGGATTAATGAAATCTGTACTCCAGAGTCTATAATTCCCGTCATTGTTCGTGGCCCAAGTTTTACCTGTACAGTTTCTAGTTGTATCACCTTAGCTGCGACTTCAACAGGAACATTTATTTTAGCAGTTAGAAAGGTAGATGCATCCTCCTTTTTAGGTTCAGTGGTTGTAATGACGTTATCTTGAGCCGTTGGGTTTAATTTACCCCTTTATGGAACCCTGGAAGGGCAAAAACGAGCTGTGTGGCCCTCTAAACCACAAGAATAACATGAGAACTTGTGCATCTGTTTGGATTCTCCATTCCTTGAAGGATAACCCATATTCCGTGCATTCCAAGTCTCAGTGAATGGTTTGTGTCTAACTGTCCTCTGGTTACTTTCAGAATGCTTTTCTACCAGGTTGAACTGCTGCTTCCGTTTTGTTTCGTATTTGCGATCAGAGCGCACAAGCTCATACTCATCCAATTTGTCAGCAAGTTCTGATAGGGACACCAACCTCGTCCATTCATCCCAGAAGTGATCTTTTGCCTCGAGAGGGGCCCGCCTCTTTATCTGATCAGTAATGATCAAGTTTTTCAGTTTCTCAAAACTGTCAATTTTGAGTCCCTCGATCCATTCTTGAAAATAATTCGAAATTTCAAAACTGAATTCTCGCCAGGATTTCTCCAAATTCTTCTGATGATGAAGGCATTTTTTCTTGAATTCCTCTGGGATCAATTTGAATCTTTTTAGCAGTACACCTTTGATATAGTTATAATTATCAAAGTTCTCTTCAGATTCCCTCGCAATGAGTTGAACAATGTCAGAAAGCAACAACATAAGTAGTCCGGAGACCCAGTCCGTCGTGTCGATTTGGGCTCTTTATGCCTGCCTTTCCAACAACGATAGAAACAGCGTTATGTCTCCATTTTTTGGATCAAAACTTGGTACAGTTTTTGTCAGCTCATAACATGAGGGCTTCTTATGCTTCAGGTTTGTGGAGCCATCGGATGGCCTCCATTTTTAATCGTTCCCGATCCGCCGCCATCTTTCAATCGTTCCCGTTCTGTTTCTTTCTACTCCGCCTGCAATTTAAATCGCTCCTCCCTTTCCGCAACTGCAGTCTCCAACATAAGTTTTGCATCATCATCATTATAATGCTTATTTCCCTGAATCAAATTGACTAAATCAACCTTTGAGAAAGTGGGAGCCGGATTTTCCGTAGCTAAAGATATTAAATCTTCCTTTCTAGCCAGTTTTAAAAATGACATTTTGGTATACGTAAAGGCCTAAATTTCCAAATCAAGAAAACCCAACGAGATGAAAAATAGGGGGGGGGGGATTCGCCGTGCACGTATAACCTATAGACAATGAAGGAGTATTCGATATTACAATATTTGCAACAAAGCCTATCAGAATACCGGAAAGTAATAATTATTCATGTGTTTCTCGTTTGATAATAACCACACAATTTTATCAAATACTAAAAGGACAACAACATATGCATGTAATTTCAATATCAAATAACCCAAGTAACCTCTATATTTTAGATAATTACTATGCACTTTCAATTTAAAACTAACTCCCTCCGATCCTTAATATACTCTTCTAAAATCACAGTAATACTTAGATTACAATAAACACTCATTAACACAATAAGTAGCAAAAATATACTAACAATATCTCTTAGAAATCAAATACAGTAAAAGGAAGTCAATTAAAAACAGTACTTTTCGTTTCGAATATCTAAAATGATGCGCAATATCATTCACCAACCACTATTATCCTCATTTATCTGCACTGATATACACAATATTGTTCAACAAAATACCTTCGTTTCTAATTATCTACAATGATGCACATTATTCAACAACTCGCCCTTGTTTTAAATAATTACATCGACACAAATATTCTTCAATTAACACAATAACACTCCTACTCTATTGTTATTACTAAATTAAGTTCTAGTTGTTC
>BGPR01037474.1:0-15116 GCA_013235015.1 Araneus ventricosus
CCTCCTTCATCACTGAGGCCGGGTTCCTCAACTTGTAATTAAGAGCAAATGAGGTAAAGACCAAAATGGAGATGCTGACATTCCATTTGAATGGCCTTAATTGTATTAGCAATTTAGATGGTGGTAGTAAAACCTTTTATCGATATGCTACCTGCCATCTTATTTTGATTGAGCTACATTATGTAAAATGAAACAAAAAAAAAATCAAAGGTTTTTATTTTAGAAAAAAAAATTAAATCAGTTACTTTATCAGAAACAAAACTACATCATTTACTTTTTATTTTAAAACAAAATTAAATTAGATGATTTTATTTCATCCAGATAGTTCAATTTATGCAATGGTTTAAAATAATAATAATGAAGCTATGTGGCCAAAACTGAAGAATTACATAAAATTTGATGCACAAACTTGTACATATAGCAAATTTAGTACCAGTTTTGGCCACCACCCATTTAATCTTAAATAATTAATTTTGATATGAAATCAGAGTAAAAAAGAAAGTTTAACTATAAACCCTAAGGCGCGGTAATCAGTTTTAGATTAACCAGTTTAATTCTGAGAGGCTAATGATGATAAACCGCAAGACCTTTGTTCTCCAACAAAAAAAATCTAACAGTTAGAGCATACAATACATGATCATGTATTTAATTTTTTTTTACAAGCTGCGGTGTTTGAAAAAAACACACCAATCAAATTGAAAATAGTAAAATAGAATTGTTTAAAGTGTTGTAATGCTTCTGGTTTGGTTCATTTGAAATTACTACTAATTATTGAAAAATAGATCCACGTCGTGCGGAGTACTCCTACCCAACGACATCTCCAAAGCAACGCTGAATAAAAATAGACTTATATTAAAGACATCCCAATTGATTTATTTCTCAATATTTTTATGACTTGTTTTCCATTTATTCTCATTGTAATATTTTTGATACTGCTTATTTTAAAAAATGGCCGAAATTAACGCTTAAATACATTTAGTAACTCCAAATTGGTCGGAAACACATATATCATCATCAGAACGTACCGTAAAGCGCTTAAACCAATACAGACAATGACCTTGCACTCTGAGAAATACAATTTTGATGGCTATTCTGTTTTATCAGTAGTGTTTTGTTTTCTTATCCCCGCACTGTCCGAATTTGGTGCCTTAAGCACCCTGTCTGGGTGTTGGGCTGTGCTCATGCACAAACAAAAGCAGACAATAAAAAAATACATGCAGTCAATTCCCCAACGAATAAAGAAAAGGAATAAAAAGGTAATACCTATTTTAAGCTTCTCTTAGCTTGAGGCACAATGTTTCCACAATTGTATTGGTTTCCATCAGTTGTTCCCCTATTCTTTCTCGGAGTTGATGATGTCCTTCCCGTGCCCTCAAGATGAAATCCTGCACTCACGAAACCTTTCAGATCCCGTCTTGATGTAGATCATACAGTGCCGCAAGTCTCGCATGTATTGCCCGCACAGGTTGTTCCTTAAGCAGATGAGCAGATATCTTAGACTCAGACTCATACTTATCAGCCGGGCCCAGCTGAGTTGCACTGCCCACGCCAAAGTTCTTCGACATCATGCTGTAAATATAACGGTAAGCAGGCGCAAGAGTAAAGTGTCAAATGTCGTTTAAGTCCTCGATGTCCAAGGCAAATGCTAATTTCTCTCATGTCGCTCGAACATAGCCTTGAACACGGGAGAGCGATGCCGAGAATAAATTTATATGGTGATAGGTTTGATACTTCGTCTTTAGTTTATAACATCGCAGTGACTGGCTATTCAGCAATGACTGAAATCGTTGATTAAAAATACATAAAGTTAGGAACAGAAAATTCATTTTCTTTTATCTTTAAGATTATTCAATTTCTTTTTCAACAACGTTCCATTCAGAATTAGTCGCCCGCCCGATTTCGTGGTCGATAATTCCACAAGAAAACCGTATTCACACCTCAAGAGAGAAATATCACCCGTAAATATGTACTTTTCTTTTCCAATAGCTCACTCTTGTAGAAAATAGTATGTAACCTTTTTACCGTCACAAGGATCAAGATACCGAAATTCATCTCGGAAATATTTACCAGTATTTTAGAAGCATCAACGACAGAAAGCTGGAAAGGGATATTTTTTTATATTTTGGTAATGGGAATAATTTTGAAATGAATTGTTTCATTTGCCAAAGCAGTCCGCCTGTTAAGAAAAAAGTTCAAAGACATGAAATTCTTACCATTGTCATGAGATTTTATTTGCCAGGTTTTTTTTTCATGCGATTTAAGAGTGCTGAAATTTTCAATACTCCACAGGAACGATCTCTCGACAGTTATGTGCAGTGCGATGAAGCATCGCACGTCCTTCGGACATTCACCGACACTTTTCCACATCCTGCAAAGCGAATCGTAAGTGTGCTCTGCGGAAGATATTTCTGATCTCCTCTTGCGAAAACACATCATTCCGTGATATAAAATCAGAACCTCCGAGAAACTTACCTTTCCAATCACAATTTTTTCTCTCTCGATTGCATCGGAGAGCTGTACCATCCCGATCGCTGGCATGAGCTCGTAGCCTGTTACGCTTTCGCACCTCCTTGTTATCTGCCTTTCTTGTAAGTAGAACTTATACATTCCTTTTAATGGAAGGATAAAACATAATTCCTACCCGTTTCGTGTATTTCATCCACTTTTAAAACTTAATGGATTCCTCAATGCATCCCTGAATCACTCTGCCACAGTAGCTTGCATTTTCTGGGGCTTCCCAAATAAAAAGTAGCTCACTTTTGCTGTCATCTCGCCTGCCACTATACACAGACAGATTAGATGCATGGGATCACGCAGTCAGAAAGCAGCAGTAATCAAAAAACTCTTTTCAGAAGCAAGGGGAGGTCCTGTTTTGTATGCGAGTCTTTGCTTATTCCAGTTGTTTACTATCGCCGAACAGGCTGAAGTCGATTGTGCGCTGCTGCTATGAGAGTAGAAAGGTTAGGGCTCCAGCGACATTGGGAGCATTCATGCATGTTATTAGCACAGTATACCGCTACTTTCACGTTAGGTGAAGGTTGCTATACCCTGCATATACGGGTCTGACACCGCATTTCTCTTATACTCAACCTTGGTTACTTCATTTGTTTTGCTCAATATTATTTTTACAGAAAATAATACCAAATTCAAAATCCGGCGAAGCAACCATTGAGTGGGTGGGCGAAATGGCTGAAGTCTTTGCAGATACAAAGTATTGATCTGTAGCGATGCTCAATAAAGTTATGCGAATACGTGCTCTGTTATCATATTGTTCAACAATAGATATGTGGAGAGAATATTTTCCCCTGATGCCTGCACTCAGCACCAGAAGAAAGAAACGGGGTTGTCAGGAGTATATCATGGAAGCCATTTTCATTTGTCATTATAGTTTAAAAATGACTGGCCCCCAATTTTATAATTATGTGGAAGAAGAAAATTTTATGATTAAGAATGTAAAATCAACTTAAAATATGAAGGATTAGTCTGGTATCTTTTTTACTATTCTACGTGTTCATTAGATTGCTTAGACTTCATTGATTCTTTTTTATCAGAGTAAAATAAACCATTCCCTACTCACTTTTTTTTCATGTTTTATTTATTTAGCAAACGTCCTGTATCAATGCTTGGCAATTATGGCAACCTTAATGTTAGGTTGCACAATAAATATGAAGTTTAAAAGCTCTTTTAGAAATAAAAAAAAATTAGAAGAGGAAAGAAATTTCTAGAAAAAATAGAAGATGTAGAAACAGCAAGATTTTGAAACCGGATAATTTGTGGAAATGTTAAAGTTGAGGAACCGTATATTACGAAAGAAACAAAAATTATAGAGGGTGTAGATAGTAAGCCAACCACGATAATAACTGCCGTCTTTGGTAAAGCCGACATAATCGGAAATATTTTCAGCATTATCCAAGTATAACGCAATTTAGGTAATCTTATACAAAGTGCGTAGCACTGGGGATCAATAAAGTAATGTAATGCGTGTCTGAGAAAATCGTACTGGGAAACCAGCGGGAGTGGTCTCCCCTAAACTTTCTCGTATACTTCTCAAAAAAGGTGTTGTTTTCCCTCCCCCCGGGTGGATAAAAAAATTCGACCCTATTGTAACCCAGGATCCAATGACTATCAGAAAATATTTAGGTAAAGAATGAAATTCAAGGAGATGCGTTCCGATGAAATGCGTACCAATTTCTACTCTTGCTGGCTCAAGGACAAAGTCACGTAATCCTTCCGCGTGCACAGATTGCTACCAGTACGTATGCGCATGGCGAATCAGATTTTAAAAGCTCCAAGAGTCAATAAATATCGTGCAGAATATTGCTCAGTACGCATGCGCGTGGAGATAACATTCTCGAACTATACAGACGCGATCATCAACCCTTTGAGATTTGGCCCAACATTTAAACGTACCTGCATTCATGATGATAAAACTGTATATCAAATTTTATCTATATACCTATTCAAGTTTTGAGTTATAGTGTTCACATGACCGCGGACAGACAGACTTCCCGTTGGCGGATTTTCTCCAACATTTGATAGAAACATAAAAATTATGTGTGAAGATCACATACCAAATTTCATCCCTGTATCTCTAATAGTTTTCGAGTTATCGTTTTCTCAGACACACAGACATAATTCCAAAATTGTGCTTTTCGGACTCGAGGAGGTCTAAAACGTGGAGATCCGTCAAAATCTCGAGTTCAAATTTTTTGACGATTACAATACTTTCTCTTCGTATACGAGAAAGTAAAAAACAATGGCGTTATATCCGAACACAAAAAAACTTTATTGAAATCAGAAAAATAGAGATACGTATTCAGGGGCAATAGTTCAAAATGACCGACTTGCATATGTTCGATGTAGCAGTGAGGTTTTAACAAATCTGCAAGTAGCATCAAAACGAGCGACTAATTCTTTTTACTTTCTTGTATATGAAGTATACAAAGCGAAAGTATTGTAATCGTCAAAAACTTCGAACTCGAGATTTTGACGAATCTCCACGTTTTAGATCTCCCTGAGTCCGAAAAACACAATTTTGGAGCTATGTCTGTCTGTGTGTCTGTGAACACGATGACTCAAAAACTATTAGAGCTGCGTGGATGAAATTTGGCATGTGGTCTTTAAACATAATTTGTAGGTTTCTATCAAATTTTGGACAAAATCCGTCAAAGGGAAGTCTGTCTATCTGTCCACTTTCATGTGAACACTATAACTCAAAAACTTGAACAGCTAGATGGATAAAATATGGTACACAGTTTTATCGTCATAAATGTAGGTCCATATAAAATTTTGGGAGAATTCCGTCAAACAGGTGTTCAAATTTCATATTTGGTTCAAAATGCACATTGCGACTGTGTGTTGGCGAGCGCTTCGCTTATTTTACTCAAGTTGTATGGTTGGCGTTTAACCTTGGCGGTCTACGAAGGAAATTGTAGCGAGCCGCAGACACGCACTTCGGAAATTATGGCAACCTGAAACGAAACTTTGTTCTGACCACAGAGAAGTAATGTATTCTGAAAGAGACAGTATATTAACTTAATCAACAAAAATTACTTTCCTGCAGTTAAAAAAAATTATGATCAGAAAGAACTTTCCCGATGAAGAATAAATGCTATTTAATAATTTGAAAAATACTTTATACTTCTTAACTTATGCATTCACATTTTTTTCAATTATTGGAGGTCTACAACAGACGAATGATTTTTTTTTATTAATGTTCTGTATTAAAGATTAGGTCAGTAAAGTGAGGAAAAACGTTATTTTAAAATTAGATTGTTTAGGTTTTAAAATTAACAATGTACCAAAATAAATTAGTTATTCTTAAATTTAATAATCGTCGGAAAGCGGGCCTAAAAGTACAATAAATACTTTATAATTGCTTACATCTTTGCCATGACGATAAGGATTGGTTTCGTTTCCATTCGCGTCGCAGTGACGTCACGCTGACGTATTCTGGTTAGTTTTCTAGTCCGCGATAGTTGGCGTACTGTCTATGTGAAGTGTAATGTTAAAAAAGTTGCCATTAGGGTCTATGGGAGTGAGACCTCTGATTCTTCTTCTCTGTGGTTCTGACATTCTCCAGATGGAAGGTTTCTTGAAATCTTGAGTAATATCCGTGTTAAGATTTCGTTCTCAAAAATGTTAATTAAAGTTGTGGTACCTCAGCGCGCGTATAAATTGAGAACATACGCATTTTTTTTGCAAAATATTAAGTTTTTGGGAATTCATGAATTTGATATGTTTCATTGTAAATCACCATTCATAATTTTTTCCCTCAAAATAACCAGGCCTTGGGGAAATACCCCAAGAATATTTACCTTCCCACTGGTATTTACCCACCCCACTGTGCGGTCCCAAGAGACCGCCAAATTCCCACGAGACAGAGTGACCAGACCGCCCAGCGAGCTAGCCGAAAAGCGAATGTAGAAAGGAAGCCGGTGTCGTGAAAACGACCCCAAGATTACATAACCAGAGGGGTTGCAAGGACCGTGAGAGTGACGGTTGGAAAGCCACCCAGGTCGACCATCAAAGGGACTCATTGCGTTGCGGCTTTTGCCAATGATGAAGCGGGAAGAGGAGCGCATGTTTGTGGTTGGCGGAATTTGTTCGTCACCCGAACAAATCATGGACACTTAACCTTTCGACCACGCCTCAGGAGGCAAGGTCAAAGGTGTTCTTAAGCTGAAATTTTTGGAGATTTGGGGAGAGAGTCGATAGAGATTCGATTCGGAGTCGAGATTGAATTCTCGTGATCGAGAATTTTGAAGGCAGCTCTCAGCCCGAGACGCTGTACTTGTTCGGGCCTAGTCCCGTGAAATCGATAAGCCAAACCTTGGCTGAATAAGCTCTCAGAGAGCTGGAAAGCAACTGAGGAATTCTTCGGAATTTGTCTCGAAAGGTGAACGTGCAATACTTCACGGCCAGTTACCTCCTCGGTAACTCTTTGGAAGTTATAACAAACTATTTGAGCGGTCTAATCCCTCATTTCACTATTTACGGCCATCCGACATTGAACTCGCCTTGAGTAGAACTTACTGAACTTTTCAGTTTCCTTACGAGTGGATTCACAGCTAATCTGCGATTGATTCCAGATTGAACACTGACTTTGATTTGCGCTATCTCAGCCTGAGTGAGGCAGAATTTATGATTGGTATTAATTTGTATATTTCTTGTAAATAACTTAATAATCAAGAAGCTTAATTAAAATTAATATCTTATTATTGCTGTGTCCTGTGATATCTAATTATAACTCAGTATCACTGGGCTAAGACCCTACACCACATTACTGGTCGTATCCGAGAAAGTTTCGGGGAGGCCACTCCCGCTGGTTTCAATTGTAATTAATCTGTTGTAATTAGTTTTCTGGAGTTATAACGTTCTTTAAATTTCTCTTTGAAATCTTTAAAATCTGTGTCTTTTTGCTTTCTCGTATACGAAGTATAAAAGGAGAAAGTATTGTAATCGTCAAAAAATTCGAACTCGAGATTTTGACGAATTTCCACGTTTTAGACCTCCTCGAGACCGAAAAGCACAATTTTGGAATTATGTCTGTGTATCTGAGAAAACGATAACTCGAAATCTATTAGAGATACAGGGATGAAATTTGGTATGTGATCTTCACACATAATTTTTATGTTTCTATCAAATGTTGGAGAAAATCTGCCAACGGGAAGTCTGTCTGTCCGCGGTCATGTGAACACTATAACTCAAAAACTTGAATAGGTATATAGATAAAATTTGATACACAGTTTTATCATCATGAATGCAGGTACGTTTAAAATGTTGGGCCAAATCCATCAAAGGGTTGACTGTCTGTCGGTCTGTATAATTTACTTTTGAAACGAATCCGTTATCTCCACGTGCATGCGTACTGGAAGCAAATCTCGCAGTGCGAAAGCTATGGAGCGAATTACGTCACTTTGTCCTTGAGCGGCAAGCGGGAAGTGTGTGATAGATGGGTTTCAACGGTACATGCATCTTTGAATTTGATTCTTTACGTAGATATTTTTCAATCACTATAATGAAACACCTTCTGATAGTCATTGGATTCTGGGTTACAGTAGGTTCGAATTTTTTTATAAACGCGGGAGGAGGGGAAACGGAACCTTTTCGCGGAAGTATACGAGAAAGTTTAGGGGAGACCACTCCCGCTGGTTTTTACAATTATAATTATTTTTCTGTAGTAACATCTGTTCTTTTAAATGGTCATGTACTAAAATTATCATGTTTTATGTGGATTTCACGTAGCGGATATGAGTTATAATTCTCATGTTTTAACAAAAAGGGCTAATTTTAATTGAATATGATGTAATAGTAGTTATCATCGAGGACACACAAGTGTACGAAAATTAAAAATTCTAGCACATCAATAAGCGAGTGAAAATCTATTACAAAATAACAATTCCCCGGTAAAAACTAGTTTTCAATTACTCCTTCAAAGGGGCAACGCTGGCTTGGAAGTAGAGTCTCAGACTATGCAGTCGGAGAATCACAAGTTCGAATTCCGATTCAAAGATTGGGACTAGTATGCAGTAAGTTTGTAGTGGTACAAATATTATCACGCTGGTGTGGTGCGGAAGTGAGGAGAAAATGACGAAGCTAAAGATTATACACGGAGATATCTGCTTGTTTTCAATATGCGACGCCATTCATCAAAATGTTTGTAGCACGTGACACATTGAGACGAGGGGTCAGAGAGGATATCGGTCATCGTTGGGGCGAACTACGTCACCGTCAAAGTCACACCTGATTGGTTTGAATTATCGCTGCTGAGGATTTTCCGTCAGCATCGTGTGCATTTTCAAGCTGGTTGAATACTGCCCACGATTTCCGTCATCTTGTCTGACCGGTCACGAGCTACAAACTTTTTGGTGAGTGGCATTGCGCTCATGCTGACGAAAACAGCGCACGATAGCTCTCCGTGATATGGCTTAAGTAATCTTTCATCTGACCATGGTTCGAAATACGGGGTTCGTTCCAAAATAGACCTCGTGTTGCTTCTAAACGCGTTCTCAATCTTACTAATTTACTCTAATTTTGGTAATAACTGATTCATAGCTTCTATATATTTAAATTAATTGGCAAAACTAGAGGACTAGTTCCCCAGTTCCAACCACTGGATCAATTTCGACAGTTTTTATTTCATATGGAAGCTCATGACGGCTAGATATATCACCACTTTCCATTTTTGAGAGAAATAAAAAAAACGATACGCCACTATGCATTTTTTATGGGAGGAAATCTTGAGCAGTTCTCCAGCCCTTACCATTGGACCACTTTTGGCAATGTTTATTTCATATGAAAGCTTATGACGTCTAGTATGTCATCAGTGGTGGCCTGTCATTACCACCCTCCATTTTCGATATATATCTGAAAATAAAACTTTGGCGAAGTCCCTCAGCCTCTCGCCAATTTCTTTTCGCCAAGTTGCCAGCATAGCCACAGGCCATTAATATTAAGAGGGAAAGCTGGTCGCAGAAGGCGACTAGTTATTATATTATTGTATAATGCATATTCTTCGTTTTTTTTCCGTGTTCGGCGCTCTGAGCCTGTTTGTGTATGTGAAAACGGAATGGATGAAAATGCAGTAAGAAATGGAAATGACGTACAACTCCAATATCCGCAATTAAAGCGATTCAATTGTAAAAATTCATTGCTGGAATTTCCAATTAATCTTTTGAAATCAATTCAATTTTTGAATGAAAAAATCGAGTAAAAATTCCATCTTTACTCACATGAAACAAGTCAAGATAAAGTCGAAAACCTGAAACAAGTCTCGAAAGAAACAAATAATCTGTGAAAAATAGCATTGCTTATCTTGATATCTTTATTGACATGTTCTGTTACACACATAACTTGTATACTGGAAGAAAATTTAAGCTTATGAATTTTGAACTTATTCATCAATTAATAGAAAACTGGAACAGTAGACAAAACATAGAATAAAAGCATCGTTGGGGGAAAATTGAGTAACATCTTTCTGGGCTCTGAAAAGAAAAGAAAACGGAAGTTTGTTTAATATTATAGAAAAAGAATTTCAAAATGACGTACAATTTACAAGCAAAGCCATTCTTGGAAAGAACCTTTTCCAATTCCACGTGGACTTATTGAGATTTACACGATTTCAAAACATTAAAACCTAGATAGCTAAGCATTTGTCTAATAGAATACCCAACGTTCCAGTTTTACGAATTCGAATGCTCCTACTGCGTTCACAGCACCCCTCACTACAATACTCCATAGCTAGTAAAATGAGTTACCTGAATGCGATAAGTTCGGCTATGCAGACTTTGTGCAAATCGAATTTTCACCCTTTCTATTTTTTAAATGAAATATGATAATATTTCTTAAGCCAATATTGTGGTAAATGAAAGGAAAATATAAATAATGCTGCTTTCAATTGGTAGTCTACGAGTCAATTGATTAGTTACAGAGTAAGATGATTTGAGCTCAAATCAATTCTAAAACAATTAAGACAATTAAGAAGTTTCTGTAATGAATGTAGTCGTACTCTGCGTAACACAGCCAGATGGAGGGAGAGACTCGAGAGTCATTCACGTCTGAGTATTCTTCCGACATCGTTCTGATTCAGATGTAAGAAAGTCTGTGGCTCTATATCGGCAAGAAGTATCTAATCTCAGGTGGAAGTTAAATAAATTGTTATTGTTTTAAATTGGACGATAATTGAAGAATATAACCAAAGACCGAAATGTAACTGCCCATAGATAAAAAATTCAGAATAAATAAATAACAGTTCAATGAGCATAATCCGCTCCAGAGAATTTAATTTAAAAAAAAAAATCTAAAATCAATTGGGAGGGGGTAAAGAATCGAGGCGATCTTTCACGCTGTTCGTGCAGTCTGTGCACTGCCAAATGCGGTGTCTCCAAACCTGCTTTTTTAACCCCTAAATGCCGCTGTTGCCCAATTCTGTCTTCGAAGATATGGAGAATGAAACGAAACTCCAATGCCTGTTTATTGACAATAGGAGCATACTGAAAATGTATTAGTCAAAGGTATTATATCAATAGTTGTTCTTAATACCTAGTTATTTTATAGAATAATTAGGTAAAGTCATGAAATAAATAATGATTTTACTCCTTGACCGATGATTAAAGAATCTATAGAATAACTAGTTAATCTATAGAATAACTAGTTATTCTATAGAATAACTTAATTATACACTTTAACGGTGACATATACGTTTATATGTATAGTATATATGGTAAAAATTTCAAGAGCATATATAGAGTTGATTTTGAGAAAAAGGTCCAGGCAGTTTTAAAAAAACCATTTCGAGATAATTCAAGTTAAATGTAAAAATTTTGTGTTACATTAATCTGTTACGTTTTTTTAAACTTACTTCTAGCATGTACACGACAAAAGACTTATACAGTTAGAAGGTCTTGACAAGGAGAGTTCAAATATATAATAATCAAAAAATCGAATTTTTGAAAGTATATATATATCTGGAACTGACTCCCCTTAACTCATATTCCTATTAAATCACTACTTGCATCATGCGTGGACTTCAGCGCTCTTGGATTATTGAAAAGAGCCATGAACAGAACAGTCGTAAATCTAAAACTGTTAATGGAATATGTAAAGCTGTGGAAAAAACTGCCAATATAAATTTTATAAATAAAATTATTGTCAGAAAAATTGAGATGTGGAATGATAGTTAAAAACAAACAAAACATTTAAAGAGCCAGAATTTCATTTGTGAAATTGTTTCAAAAATGTGAAACAGCCATTTACAAATTCCAAAATCTAAAAAACATACATACTTGATTCCAATACTATTTGAAAAAAGAGATTTTTTTTAAATTTAATAAAGAACTAAAGAAATAATCCTTGAATACCAATGAATATATTTAGGTATTGCAATTTTTTAAAATGTAATTTGATAACAAACGTGAAACGGCTATACCTACCATAAACTAATAATTTTTTGACGATTACAATACTTTCTCTTTATATACTTCGTATCGTAATTTCATTTAATGAAAAATAGTTTTAAAAACAAATTTTTAATAATATATTTAAATGCAGAAATATTTTTATTCTAACTTTTTAATTTTATCATTCATTATTATAAATACTTGAAATCAATTTTTTTCTCAAATTCGCTTACAGGCAGCGACACGACTATTGAATCAAAATTTAATTATATTAATTAACACATAACTAAGTTATGAAAATATTAAAATAAATTATTATCCACGAGAACTCACAAAATAAAAAAATTAGATATTAATACGAAACACTTGTTTTATGATTTTATCCCGACATTTTTACGAAAAATCTACGGCGCGAACCCGAACTGCACATTTCTTATATTTTACTAGCGGTACGTGCAGGGCGTTGCCCGTGGAATCGGACTTCAACAAAATGAAAAAAAAAAAAAAAAAACAGGACTCCAATGACACGAAAAAATTCTGAAATCAAAACAAAAAAAAAAACTTTATTGATTTTCCCACTTATTTCTCTTAGCGATAATGGCATTTCAACTGTAGAAAAACAATACAGAGTACGTTGATCCGAAACAATATTAAAAAATTGCAACGTGAAAATGATTATTATTCGGTATTTACCCGTATTACGTCATGAAAGAGAAAAGTTTCACAATCGCTCTGTTCTACTCTGCGTGGTTGTGTGCGAGCTCTCGTTCAAGAAAATTCATTTTAGGGGATTTATTTTTTTTCTGTCAATATGGAAGGAAAAGGCATGTATTTGATATTTCATGTCGTTGCAGCTATATTCGGTGTATTATTTGATGATGATGCTGGCGCAAGCCGTAAACGTACCAAAAATGACCCGAACACTATCACTTGAAAAAATAAACAAAAACAGGAATACTTTAAGTGCATAAAAACTATGAAAGTAGAAGAGCTTTTAGCAAACTGTAGAGAAATCTTGTAGCGGCCATTTTCCTTTCAGCTGTCTCGTGCTGCCATCTATGTAACTACAACTAATGAATTATTAACATGGTGAATAAAAGTACTACATGGATTTCAGCTGTATTCCTCAGCTATAAATAATTCATAGACTAAATTGTTCATAAACAACATTATAAATAAACTAACAGATTTTTGTTTGGATATTCTTTTCTTTAATTTGTGCATATATTTAATATAAAAATTTCAAACTCCGATATAAAAATTCTCTATCATTCCATACAGGATTCAATAGTTTAGATATAACTAATTCTCGGATTTTAAACACAAATTAATTAAAGCATAAATAAAAGATGTTATAATTTGTTTATAGTTTCAAGGATACTTAAAATCATGAAGATATGTTCTGTATTTAAGTATCTGAAGTCATTCTTGTATGGAATTATCTGTCAATTATTTTAGTGAATGAATGTTGATCTGTACTATATCAGAGGCTTCATTACGTTCTTGGAAGAGACACGTATTTTTCATTTAGAATAAGCCATAAGAATCCCTACGTTAGAATACGTTCAGCTTTAGAAGTTAAAAAATTTTGTATGAGAAGAACAATTAAATGAAACACAAGCTGTGATAAGCAAGATCTAAAACATTTTAATATAATGGAGAAAAAACAAATAGTATAGAGTGAGAATTTTTAAATTTTAAATAAAAGAATTTAAGGAAGGTAAAAGGAGACATTTGTTGATTCTGGCAAAAACAAACCAAAGCGAGGATAGAACCATGGGTATCGGGTTGTAAGAAACGTGACAAACCAACTAGACCAGCGGGAACCTGCTCAGAGTAGCACCAGAGTGATATTGGTAGGTTTCCCCTCATATTTCTGTTTAGTTGTTTACTGCTTCTCCCCTATTAAGATAGCACACACATGCAACTACGGCCACGTCCACTTGTTGCAATGTTGCATTCTCGTTTCTAAAAAAAATATGTAGCGGCCGCCATTTTTGTTCTCTTTCGGTCTCCCTCGAGCGTTCGCCTCCCCGCCACCTGGTTGCCTCGAGTTCGAGCCTGGCATTTGGTTTGTTTTTGCCAGCGTCCTCAAATGTCTCCTTTTACCTTCCTTAAATTATTTTATTTAAAATTTCGTAATTCTCACACCATGTCATTTGTTTTTCGTCGCCTCATTAAAATGTTTTAGATACTGATTACCACATCTTGTGTTTTATTTAATTGTTCTACTCATACAAAATCTCTAAAATTCTAAATTCGAAAACATAATCTTCTAGACCGGTTCAGTGCGATATGCTTGATTGTGTTTCATGGAGCCGAGTTTTATAAAATTTGATTCAAATAATGACAGGCATAAAAACACGCTCTGCTTACAGAAATAAGAGGCGCAGACGATATTTTATAAATTAAATATTTCAATAGGTGTTCTTAAGAATAGATAATAAAATAAGAATTCAATGCACTCGCAGAAAATTTAAAAACCGCCAAATATTCGCTAAATCTCGCCAAACCTTTGTCATAGCAAAATCATAGCTGCGATCTGTTTGCTGGTATCCAAAGTTCGCCAAGTAAGCTCGGAGACAGCTATAACACATAAGTGCCAAATTCAATTTTCGTTTTTTAGTTTAGCAATACAAATTTTCGGAATTTCAATATTTGGCGGAACAGCTTTGTTATATGGCATCACTGGCGTATTTGTCGCCTAACCGAACATCGTATCGTTAAGTCGCCAAAACAAAATATGGCCAATGGAGTCCTACATTGAAGTTGTCGAAAAATGTCGCCAAAACAAAATTATAGCCAGTGATGCCGCATATCAGAGCTGTGCCCATTTGGCTAGCCATTGCTTGAAAAAAATTCAAATTTCATGCCAGTAACTATTTTCTCTAGTAAAGGCTCTCATTTCATAAAATATAATATCTATTTTTAAAAATAATTAGCAGTATATTTTTTATACTGCAGTATTTGCAGTATACGCAAATATTTTTTGCGTAATATACTGTAATATGCGATAAATACTTTTATGTAATATAGGTCTTCATTAAACTTTCATTTTAGTGAGGAATTTTACTAGAATATTTTTCTTATCATACAGTACCCAAACTCCACTTAAGAAAGCCAAATTTAAAATCTCTCTAACGCCAAGTTGGCGAAAAATGCTTTTGCACTGTTTCATAATTCTTTAATGCATCGATACTATTTCGATTCCTTCTA